>CM059220.1:14134929-14137429 GCA_030347435.1 Clarias fuscus
GGTATTTATAAGGCATGTGACGGAATATGTGTGTGTGTGTGTGTATGTGTGTGTGTGTGTTCATTCCCTGGGCCATGGTTTATGCACTGACGAGAGTGCTGATGTCATGTACACACTGCCGAGATTAAAGTGCTGTATGCGCCGTCTGGGATGTAAACAGTGACTGCACATTAAATACAGCAAAAGGAAAGAGAGAGAAGATAGGTTGAGAGCAAGAGGGTGTGTGTGTGTGTGTGTGGTGGCGGTGGGGACGAAGAATAAGAGAGATGGAAGAAAGAATGGAAGCCCTCTGATTAATGAGAAGCAATGCTGAATAGTGACACCAAGCACCCAGCTTCTTAATAGGGCCAAATAAAGCCAATGACATCAGCACTCACTCCCTGCATGTTCATTACTGAACACACTCTCTTCCACTCGATTGCTTTTCTCTCTCACACACACATACAGGCCACATGCAGTCTTTATATCATCTCAACATACAGCGTCAAAGCTAATCGTTATGCTAATTATGAACAATATGTGATGTACGTGGTCGTGTGTTTTTATAGGCTGCATATTTCAGCTGCCTGTGTGTGTCAGGGTGACTGCTGTGTTGGTCTCCGCTGGTGCGTGTCGTGCAACACTGGCTCCAGTCACCGGTTGTTATCAAAGGCCTCGCTGGTGTTGTTTTGTCCTGCTAGCTTTATTGCCAGGACTTCAGCGTCGCTGCGTTGGCTCGGCCTGCCCTCTATCACGCCTGCCAGATAGGGCTTCCTCTGTGCTGAGCTTTGTTTGGGGGTCAGTAGCCTGACACACAGCTGTGCTGGACACAACACAGGGCCAGTCAGAGCCTCACAGACCACGCCATCATCTTCCCTTCCCATAAACACTTGCATACACGGACACACAGAGTGGCAGGGACATGGAGCCTGTCCAGCCTGATGAAAAAAGCCCAAGTGTGAGGCTTGAATGGAAGCTTTAGTCATCTCTCTGCCCCAGTGCCAGGAGCTCTGCTCTACTCTAATGGAACTTTAATGAAAGATGCAGGCGATGTGTGACGGAGAGAGCGAATCATTCTTCTCTTCTCTTCTCTTCTCTTCTCTTCTCTTCTCTTCTCTTCTCTTCTCTTCTCTTCTCCCCTTCTCTACTCTTTGAGATTTGGTCCAGAATCACTTTGTCCTGTCTCTTTCATTCTCGTTTCCTCCCATTGCTGTGACAGTGGTAGATATTTTAACTGGGAATGGTGAGCTACTGTTCTTGATCATGCCACTGATTCAGTTCCTCTTATGGTGTGATTTTACATTTTGCTTAATATCCTTCTTTTCTATGCACTTCAAAAGAAATCTAGCCATACCCAACATAAATTTCAAGTTTTCATCAAGTAGGAAACGACCCATTCAGATCATCAAAAATAATGGTTACATTTGGTTTTAACGTGTGTGTGTGTGTGTGTGTGTGTGGTGTGTGTGTGTGTGTGTGTGTGTGTGTGTGTGTGTGTGTGCGCGCGCAGTGAGGCCAGAGGTCATTAGCTCTTAAGAGGGCCAGGAGGGGGTGGCTGCAGGTGGTTGATTCAGTTTCTACTTCTCCTCTTTCACACACACTATCTTGTGCGGGTTCAGTTCCAGCTTCTGCTTGCTTTTAATGAATCTTTCTTAGCCTTTAACAATACACATGGGAAGGTGTTTGTTTGAAGGGAAGGAGAAATGGCCTCATTATTTAACCACTCCCCAACGTAGACAGGAACACAACTTGCCTCATTTAGTATAGGTGTGTGTATAAGTGTTTGCTCAGGGTCGGAATGGCAAACTACAAACCCAAACGTTTCCATTCAACACAAGTCATTCATAATCCTCTTTTGTCTGAAATTTCACCTTATCAGAAATCTGAGAACAGCTTAGCCTTTTCACCTGCAATTATTATGAACTGGATCACCGCGTAGGAATCTGATTCGAGACTAGGCATCGTGAACCTCTTGCCGCTGAGCCTCTGGCTTTGATCATGCTTAAAGTTTTCTTCTTGTTTATTTCATTCTTTTTGACAGCATGAGGCAGGAAAATGAAGCACATCTATCTTGGGGTTCTCTTTTCATCTCCTCATGTGGTGTCCTCTCCTGTCTTATTTGCGGAATGCACACATGAACAAATCTCTAACCAGTGTGCTGGTACGGAACGTCAATATTCAGAAGGCCTTAAAATGGATGTCTGGCATTTGCATGCATTGACTGAACGTGTGTTTGTCCAATATTTCAACAAGGCTGATGACTTTATTAGAGACATTGATTCGGAAGGCGTATGGATAGAGGGGGAGGACTTGAACCGGGGAATGAAGGAGGAAAGTGAAAGGGGAAAATGAATGAAAATCAAGGCTTAATGATTTTTATTCAGGACATGTGCACTTTGGAACTTTGGCATCAACTTATTTAATTTTGATTAAAGGCTATCTTATGACTATCAAGTAAGATCTGGGCATAAGAGCCGCTTTGCAGGTATTTGTTCATAGCTGACGTGGCACGAACGAGAAC
>CM059220.1:14742429-14919929 GCA_030347435.1 Clarias fuscus
AATCAGTTGTCTCATATTACACAATCGGATCCCGCAAACATTCTCCTCTCAGAGGACGATTCGGCTGCATTAAATCCTAAGCCCCACTTTAAACTTGGCATATTGACCCCTTCCGCTGTTATACGACGGCTTCACACTGTTCCTCCAGACATGGCTAATTGTCTCTAGCAGTTGTAAGGAGTGAAGGAGACCACCTACACACAGCACACAAACACCACAACAGCTTTCTCACTATCCTGCTCCAGGACTGAGAACGTTTATGTGTGAAAGAAAAGAAATACGGAGGCGTCTTATTTATATCATCTGCAAAGTAAAAGTGTTGCGTTCGGGCATTTCTCAGTACCTTCCACAACCAGCGCCGGCATGAAGAAGAAAAAGATCATTAAGAGGGTAACTGGAAATGAAATCAAATTGAATCAGCTGCTTTTAGAATAGGTAATTGTCAGACCTTGTTTTTGACTCCTGCCTATGAAAAGTGTGAGAGTGTTTGGAGCCCTGCTTCTCATTCTTGCCAACATGATGTGAGTGACAGTTCAAGCTTGGGGTTCGTGACCCCTAGTGGTGGTCCTACGAAGGCCTGGCTGTTTGAATGAGAAGTGTGGAGAAGCCTGCTTTTCACACTGGTGCGTCTGTCGCCTGACCGAACGTGAAATACCTGATCGGATAAAATTCTGCTCAAATAAACACCTTAAATATCGTCAAATATGAACGTGATATTTTGCAGAGCAGTGGATCAGACGTGGTGCAGTGGGATGAGAGACAGAAACGTGGACAGAGTGAGACAAGCTGTTTGCGCTGCATTTCCAGCTCGGTGGCACCCTGCACAGCAATTTAAAGCCTAAATGTGAAGGTGGTGACCCTGTGGTCCCCCGGGGGCCCGGGAGCATCTCCCCGTTTTATGTCATGATCTGATGAGTTGTCAGTAGGGCCTGCGGGCCCTAATGAGCTGTGGTGAGGTTGCGGTTTGGGTTGGGATGGGGCGGGGTATGGTGGTGGTGGTGGGGGGGTCTCTGACAGTGCTGTGATGGATAGAGGACTCTCAGGCCTGCAAATTCCAGAGCTAGCAGGAAACGCTGCCAGAGATTTGAACTGAAGGAGTGAACGTTCCAGTGGCTCACATCCAAGCCCACAGAGGGACACGATGCAGAAAACACGCTCGCAAACATGTGAGAATACACATGAGGATCACGTGCACGCTCAGCTACGATCGAGCGAGAAATACGAAATCAGTTATCAAAATGCGATTCCTCATGTTTGCAAGCAGTCACGTGAGTCAGAACATTAAAGCTCTCTTATAGTTACAGACAAAATATTTGCTCTCCATTGCACATTCATTTTTAAAAAATCTAAATGGTCATCAGTAATTAAAGCTCTCTCTTTAATAATGTTTCTGTCTAGACGTTTTAGGATTAGTTTCTGCAAAATTCCTCAAGCTAGGTTTACAATATTATCATGGTACATGTATGAAATATTAAGTCTTATAAAAAATGACCAGCAGCACTCGATTTAAAATGATTTAAACTTGTGATCAAATGAAAATATTTCGAGTTATGGAAATTTGTGTAGAAAAGCTGACAGCTGCACAGATGCAGTTAGCTTTAATAATTATGACTGAGAGAGACAATGTCAGTTGGTATAAGGAAATATAATTATAACTAGAAAATAAAATGAATAATTATAATCATTTGTCTCATTTGTCGCATTTATGTTCTACATCTCCAACAAACACACTGCTACATCATGTCTAAAATGTAAAAAAAAAAAAAACATTCAGTCCTTTCGCCATGTCACACGGCAGAGGCATGCGGTAAAAGCGATCTAAACTAGGTATGAAAGCTCCAGGACAATGAGTACTCACCCAGGCAGTGAGAGTGAGCGGCCAGCAGCGGGCCTGCTGGAGCAGAGAGAGGCTGGAGGGCAGCGTTGCTCTCTTCCCAGCCCCTTCATCCAGCCCAAACGCCAGGCCTTCCCTCAGGTTCATAACCACGGCCCCCTCCCCTCTACAAGTTCGCGCCGATGCTACAGCCGCAACAAACTGCACGCCTCCTTTTCTTCCTTTCTTTTCTCCCCTTTTTTTCTTTTTCAGCCCTGTTTTCTGCCCCAGAACTCCTTTTGTGTTTAAGCGGACGCATGTGTGTCCTTCACCAAAAAGGCAACTTCACCGACGCGCTATAATGCCAGGGAGGGTATTTAGCACTGAACAGGGTGTGAAGCTGCTCTAAAGATGCCTGGTCAGGCTCCTCAACCTCATCACACACCTCTCTCCATCTTCACACAGCTCGGCGCAACTCAGCCCATTCCTCTTTAACGGCCAGCCCAGCTCACTCCACGAGCAAACTTTCAAATGGTTAGCGAAAAGAAGAAAGAAAAAAAAAAGAGATCATATGAAAGCATGGGAGCAAAAAGAAAAAAGCCTGTGTGAGTTTATGCCACTGCAGAGAAATCTTCCCACAAGCGAAAAAAAACTTAAAAAAAAAAAATAAAAAAAAAATACAAATTGAAAAAAGAGCTTCTTACTTTGTGTGTGTAAGCAGTATGTGTTTGTGTGTGGGCTCTAAACTGCCTCCAGGATGCCCAAAAACCAGCAGCTTGAAAAGCCTCGGCTACAACAAGGCAAAGTTGCCTTGTTAGCCGAGCGAAGGAGACAAAGAAAGAATGAGAGAGAAAGCAGGAGAAAAGAAGACACAACAACATCCACAAGGAGAGGGCAAGATCAGCAAAGTGTGGCATGTAGTCACTTAACGTCTAATTCTGACACTTGCAGTGTGTGTGCGCGCGGGCGCGCGTGTGTGTGATGGGGGGGTGCAGAGCAGAGAAAGGTATTTGTCTCCACTTTGACACAGACGTGGGTTCTTACTTCTCCCTCCTTTATAAACAAGAAGAGAATAGAAAATATCCTGTGCTTAACTCCTGCTGACCTCTCCAGGCCTAAAAGCTGAACACACAAGGCCATGGCCTCAAGTGCACCGACCACATTTCCTCCTTTATCCTCTCTCTCTCTCTCTCACACACACACACACACACACACACACACGCACGCACACACACACACACACCACACACTCCTCTGAAACTTTATTGTGCCGGAATCATTTCTGTAAATATGTTGCGGCAGCGGTTTGCACTTTCCTTCACGCGGGACGTGACACGCTGCACACGCGAGAGCTTTCACATCGTCACATCACATCTCATTCCTTTTATATTAAAAAACAACAAGGACAAAATGTCAAAATATTTAAGGTCAAAATTATCCAAGGAATATAACAGGATTTGTGCAAATGTTAGTATTTTTTAGGTGTACAGTATATGTTTCAAAATGTAAATCTCCCGGTCAGATCAAGTGTTTTAATTATTTGTCCATCACTCTCAGAGTAAAAGAGGACACAGAGAGGGAAATATAAAGGAGGAGAAAATGTACTTCAGTTGAAAGGAAGTGCTAAAATATTTTAGGCGCTACTAAAATTTCGCTCTTTTGTCTCACTCGCTGTCCAGCTCTCGGCTGGGGTTTGGCGGCTGTCCTGAGGCCTTTAAGTCCTGGGAAAGTCTCACAGGCGCTGCGCACAAAAGCAGCAGGATGCAGTGTGACAAGTGAAAGAGCGGCGGCAGCGTGGCAGCTAATTGCCTTCAATCCTTTTCTCCATTCAGCCGTCTGACACTCGCGCGCACACACACACACACCTTCATCATGCGCGCCGTTTCTGCGGCAAACTGGCAATCTGTCCGCGACTGACCATCAGCGCACAAACACCCAGCCCTTTTACACACCCTCAATAAGTAGTAATATTATCATTTGTACAAATAATGTCATTTTAAATTGAAACAATTTCCCCTGGTTTACCGCATGTGATTTAAGACAGAGTTAAGAAAAAATGTAATTAACAAAAAAAGAGTTTATCGTATTCATAATACAACATTATCATTATTACTTTTTATTATTATTATAATTATTATTATTATTATTATCATAATTATTATTATTATTAATTTGATTACTATTATTATCATCATCAATAATAATAATAATAATAATGAAACTTGTCTAACATTTGTTTTCATAAACCCAATTTTCCACCTAAATTAGTCATTTATAATAGTTATAATAATAATAATAATAATAATAATAATAATATAGAAACATATTGTAACACTTTTACATAATTCTAGAAAAAAAACAAATCTAACATTTTATCAAAATTTAAACGAATTAATTTAATACAATATCCATTACTGGTAATTCTCAAATTTCTATAATAATTTTTACTCTGATATCAAACACAACAAAAACAAAGATTATTGCATATGTAATAATTTTACATTACTGCATATATAATAGCAATGTATTATTTCAACTATAGTTCTTAAAATGTTACAAATTGAACATAATAAAACTGTTGATAATTTGTCTGAAAATAATATCTGAACGGAAGCGTTAATAAATGTATTAAAACAAAAAAGTGATGTTTTTTTTTTGTCCTGAAGAGACTGAATATCTTCAAATATTTTAGTCGCATTCTTGTCTTTCTAAAAAAGCTGGATGAACGCAGCTGACAGGACAATCAAACAGAGCAGCCGTTCATTATAGAATATTGTCAAGCTGTCACTATCAACTTAAGTGATATAAATGGCTAAATATAAACGACACGAAAACGAGAAAAATAACTGGCAGAAAAAAAATTGGAAAATCGATCAAATCAAGGTAAGAATGTTAAAAAAAAAGTTGTAAGAAATACATATAAAAATAAAGTCTTACCATTTAAAAAAGCTCTATATGGGATGGGGTCCTGATGCTGCTTGGTTCCTGGTTAAAACAAGCATGCTGACACTCGCCCGAGCGCTTTGACTACAACATGCACCTCGCCATGTCATCTGCTAATCCACTGGAGGGCAGCACCTCATCTGCAGCAGCCCGGCAGCCCTAATCTCCTCCGTCCGATAACACAACACACTCCGATATTCAGCATTCCCAATCGCCCGGCTGCGCCCCGAACCCGTTACAGAGCGGGAGAACCTGCACCTTCAGCCCTGGAGTCAGACTCCAGCTCCCGGCGCACGCTACAGAGCCTCTTCCCTTACTCCCTGACTCGGTCTCTGGGAGAGGAGAAGATGCGTCTCTCTCTCTTCCCCTCACTTATCTTCGTATCTCCTTTAATAAGCCCTTTTGTGTCCATCTCTCTTTTTGAGCTATGCTGAAAGTACAACAAAAAAAGACAGAGTAAAAGAGAGAGGGGCTCTCCCGGCTTCTGCAGCTCGCCGAGCATAACGCTACTCGAGCCTCTTCTATAGGAGTTGCCCTAACTTGGCTAAACTCAAGCAGCAGGGTGTCCCTCGTCATGTCATTAATCCCTAACGCCACGCTCCATTCACAGCGGCAGGAAAAATAAAACACAAAAGCAGCGAGAAAATGAGCGCAGAGAAAGTCAGAGCGAGTAATCCGATGCGACTCGAAGCGGCTGGATGCGGACACTTCTCTACATCGCCCCGCGATCCCGCTCGCCTCACCATGAACAAAGTTTGATGTGGGGATACAAGCCATCAGAAACGGATAAAAAAGACAAACTGACATTTATCAACAAAAGACTTCTGCACATGCAAGCTAAGCTTTTCAACTTGCAAGCGAGTCGCAGTAATCTTTAAAGACAACACGGTGAACAAGAAAAAAAAAAAAAGCACGGAACCATAAAGTCAAACCGCCAAAACAGCCCAAAATCAACAGCAATAAATGCTAAAAACTGACAAGCAAAGCGCGGCGTGCTGATTTCTGGAAGATGAGCAATAGGAAAATTAAGCAGAGCCGACTGATGGCTGGAAGTGAGGAAGCCCACTCTTAAAGCCGTGATCCGACCAAACGCCGTGCCACCGCTGTGAGCCTTTTAACCATAGCAGAAAAAAATCACCATTGATCTTCAAATGGCGATAATTGAAAAGATCAAAAAGATTAAACAAAAAACTGAGAATGTGCTGACTTACCATGTTACGTTCCTTTTTTGTTAAAACTTTTTCGCTTAAAAAAAGAAAAATATTTGCTCAAAGATGCAGCATCGGAGGTGTCAAATTTTCGCAGTGGTCTCTTGATCGTATTACTTCCGCAGCCCTGCCTTCCAATGTGTCTGAACTTTTTCCTTTTCTCTTTTATTTCGTTTGTGCTACCTAGCCTTTTTTTGTTTAAGACTTTAAAAGCTTTCAGCTCAGTAAACCAGCACAAATTATCTTGCCGCCTTGCGCAGCTCTGATGCTTTGGCCGCTAACTTTGGAAGGCCCTTTACTACTGCATCAAAATTAGCATTGTCAAAGCAGTTAATGAATATTAATATTGTATTTGTCATTGGAGCTGGCCCGTTGCTGAACTCCAAGTCATCCATCAGGGACAAGATTAAGCACACAATTATTTCTGACTGACAGGGACTAAATCTGCCTGATTTTTTTCCTTTCTTTTAACAATTTAAAAAGAAAGACTCTATCATTTTTAGGCAGGACTCAGAAGATAATAAAGCCGTTTAATAGACTTTTATTGAGTCAACATTTTATTTTCTATGTGAAGGAGAATATAGGCAGAAGTAAAAAAAAAAAAAAAAAAAAAAAAAACTGTTCTATTATTCTGGGCATTTTTGATAAGCGGGTATTTTTGTAACCTTAAAGGGCAGCAATTTATTTCAGAGCGATTTTTTTTAACATTACAAATGACTCCATTCAGGAGAAATCAGCGAGCAAATCACACTATGAACATGAAAGGATCGGATGAACCGCTTGATAAATGGTTATGAAATAATTATGAAAAAAGACGGAGCATTAATGGGAAATGGCAGGCCTGATTCTTCTCTTCCAGAGTGTTTCATTGTCATCGTCCTGGACAACACGGACCGCACTGAAGCACACACTTTCCTCACCTCCACCGCAAGCCCTTATTCGCACACTTTACACACACTGTCACACACACAGCTATTAACCCAAATTTATCATCATCATCATTAAAAAAAAAAAGAAATCATAAAAAAAAAAATCTTCTAAAAATCCCTATAAATTTTCCTATAAATGACTTCATTAAGAACATCTTACCTTGGATAGTGCTTTAGATAAATTAGCCAAGTAATGTGCCATTTAATCCAGCTCAATTTCTGTTGTACGCTCCATCAGTAACAGCAAACGCATGCAGCCGAAACACACACATACACACATACACACGGCAACACAGAAATATCGCAGCTGTTTTTTTTTACACTCAAAAAAGACCAAGAATAAGTAAGTCTACGCTCGGTGCATGGAGTCTACGATCGAGCTTTTTTGGACCTCGACGCAAGTCTTCTGCCGGCTTTCGCCCACATCGTCAGAAGCGCCATCAAAAACAATCCTCTTTCTAAAAAATCTCAATTTTTTTCCCTCCTCTTTTTCCTCTGAAAAAACAGGCGAATAAACAGCGGAATGAAAAGGCGCAGACGGGGGGCTGAGAAATGACAGATGCGCCGGCTCTAATGCTATCGGAGCGGTGAATCGGTACGGGCTCGGGTCAAGCTGTGGCTTCACCTTAGAGCTCGGTGCTCCTGCTGACCACCCCGTCGCTCCCCTAATACCATTAGCACCCTCAGATGAACACACTAAATTGGGCTTTTGTTCTGGTGGAGCTGCTATGAGGCCACCGGCTCAGGTTTACCCATACAAGCGGCGAAAAAAACGAGAAAAGCTGCTTAGGAGCCGCTTTCGGGTATTCGGCGTTGTTTTCTTTTACGTTCGGACTCTGTTGATCACGAGAGCTACGCAATCAAAGGCTTAGTTTCATTTTTATTTATTTATTATTATTATTATTATTATTATTATTTTTAGTTCAGTTTTGAATAGAAATTTATGAAACACAATTTAGCATTTCACATTTATGAAAAAAGAAAAATGTCTGTTATTTAATGTTAAAAATAAACTTCTATATTATAATTTTTTATAACTGAAATCTATCATAAATTTTGCAGAAATGGTGTGCAATTGTGTGTAATTCTGCAGATACTCTGAAATCAGAATGCTGAGCTGAGAAAACAGTTACATAAAAAAAGCCAATTATACAATATACAATTGCCTTTTATATATGAATGTTAATATTAATATTAAGACCTCTCCTATGAAAAAATTTATCTATATATAATTGCCTTATATATATCATTACATATTCATTTTTTCATTGAAGATGAATGAAGGAATTGGGATAAAAATATATTTAGCAGATTTATTTTTATAGGATTTATGAGTAGGAAAAAAAAATAAAATTGAAGAAATATGGAAAATTCAGAAAGACAAGCTACTGCCTCTTGGAAAATAAAAAGCCTTAAGAATTGTGTGTTGAATCAGTGTCAAGTAAGGATGTGAGCTGAGATGAAAAGATGCCGCCTGTTAATGTGCACTGAGCGCGGCAGAAATGGATGTGAGCGCCAGTGTGTGTAAGCGTGTGTGTGTGTGTGTGTGCGCACATTTGTGTGTGTGTGTGAAGAGGATGGAGAAGAGGCAGAGAGGTGCGAGCGAGTGGCTGGCGGCACAGCATGATCACATCAGCACTAGTATCAAATTAACTCTCCAACTTTGAAACTTATTGATCTGCTATTAAGACACTAGTGAACTTGATGAAGTGAGTGCTGTAGGTGACTCGGGGACTTCAAAGTCATGCACAAGCCACATAAAACAAGCTGCTTTGATTCCTTTCTCACTTCAGAGCTGGAGAGGGAGCGTTAAAAGGACCCCGATTCCTCTCCTCGGCCTCGCGTTCACCCGGCCCCTGAGCCGAGTCCCGGCTTCAGCCCGAGCGGCTTTTCTCCTCCGCCTCCAGGAACCGCGGCATCACGCGGCCGCCGAATTTACACCCACTGTGCGTTAGGCGAACCTCAGAAACAGCATGCACAGCTCAAACATCCCTCCAACGCACACAGCTGCATGGCAGCAGAAATAATAATAATTTAAAAAAAAAACACGCGCGGCTAGGAGCATCGAAGCCGAACTAAAAATATCAGCATTCAAATTCAAGAAGTGTACAAGTTCAGTCCTTTGTACATAATACACTAAAGCAGTGAAAAGAATGAATCATAAGGCGTCAAATGTATGTTAATATTAATATTAAGCCTCTCCTGTGCCACTGGGTGGAGACACAAGAAAAGACAACGAAACAAACATTGTCTCCAAATAAAAAAAATTAAATGAAAAAAATTCAAACACGCTAATCTCTAAAATAGATGCATTTTTATTGACATATGAAAATATCATTTCGCATCTACAGTCTGAAGCTGACTTTCTGCCTATATGTCTTTCACATCTGTCCTCTAAGAAACGGCTGCTAAATGGATTTCAATAAGTGCTTTTGTAAACAGAGGAGGTAAAAGAGCTCAAGTTTACACACAAGGCCTCATCTAGCCTGCAGGGGTTTGCTAAAATAAATATTAAATATTAACAACTAAATTAATCATTGAGAGGACACTGCCTGTGTTCTGGCTACAAATCTCCAGAGGAGTGTGCCATGGCACCGAGCGTTAGTGCTAAGCTGTGTGTGTGTGTGTGTGTGTGTGTGTGTGTGTGTGAGTGGTGTGTGTAATTAAGAAGCCTAAACAGATGACAAATAGGAGACAGTTAAACATTTACTGTGTGTTTCTCCTTTCCCCTTCACACTAATTTATTTAGTTATGAATGGAATCAAAGAGGGGGTGTTAAGCACTTAACAGGAGAAGGAGATGAGAGTGTGTTTAAACACCACGCTGGAACATGACAGGCTGCACGGAGCAGAATGAGAAATTGTTTCAACATGTCACCCGCTCTGTTTATATATATAAATACAGAACATGATAATTATATATTTATTGTCTAGTTAATGTAGAAGAAAGTGAAATCCTAACATATGGTTGAGAGCACGTAATTTTTTGAAATCTCTTAAATAAATATGTATGTTGCTCGTGGTTTCTGCGTTCTGCTGCGAAGAATCAGCGTCAGTCCTGCACGCTACGGAAACAGTGCAGCAAAAGGGAAAGAGAAAGGGAAGGAAGAATGCCTCCAGCAAACACGTCATATTTAACCCACTTGCAATATCGAAGTAAAAGTTATCACTTCCACCGCAGAGGGAAAAAACATATAGCGTGCTGATGGGAGAGGCTGCAGCTGAGTAAGAAGGAGAAGCCGGCGAGGTAAAAAGAAAAAAAATGGGCCACAAGCACACAGAACAACTTTCACCAATTAGTGAGCAGAGAGAGAGAGAGAGAGAGAGAGAGAGAGAGAGAGAGAGAGAGAGAGAGAGAGAGAGCTGCTGCGGCGATTCAGCTCAAAGTGCCCGGGCCTCACGGCAAACCTGTCACGCTGGCTGGACTGATCAACAGGCCCACCGTTTCTAATGGCATGCTGTCATGAAGCCGCAGCTTGTATTGGGAGCCACCTGCCTCCCTGCTTATAGCCAGTGAAGTGTGTGCGTGTGTGTGTATGGTATAGGGTGTGCGACCGGGTCTATATGTTGCCGGCTCCACTACGGGACGGTTGGTACGTGTGATTCTGCCCTGTATTGTGAGAATGAGCTGATTTTACTCCCGCTTTCATAGACATCAGGTACTCATGTGATACATTCAAGAACACTCCTGAGCCAGCTACAGGAAGACGCACACTTAATATTCAGATCTTAGACAATAGGTTTGGAGTTTTTCACTTCCATTGTAGAATAAATAAAAAAAAATCAATGCAATATTTTTCTTTCTGAAGATTTTTTTTTTTAACTAAATAAAAACTGCATGTACTAATATTAATTCATATTTCCCAATTAATTTAAACTTTATTAGTATTATTATTATTGATGATGATAATAATAACAATAATAATAATAATAATAATTATTATTATTATTATTATTATTATTTGACCTGTGCTTATATTTATATTACAATGGAATTTGCTCAAAACTTTCTAAATACTTTCTATTATTACTTTTCACATTAATGAAAGCATGCAAGCTAATTTTACATTTTATATTTTAAAGTATAAATAATAATAATAATAAGAAGAAGAAGTAGAAATTACTGCAAGTATTAAAAGCAGTTTTAGCAAAAGTTATCACAACTTCCAATTCATTAATACAATAAACCTGATGCAGGTATGCGCGTATAGAATGGAAAGTAGACCTCGCTTAAGAACTAATTTAACGTCCAATAAAGCAATCACTTATCCGTCCTTCATTCTTCCTCTGAATGGCCACCAGAGCGCTGCCATGCTAACGATTAAAAGTCAACTGAAAGTTACAGAACTTTCGAGTTCAAGGTGGCGCTACTCATTTGGAGTGTATGTCACGTACAGGTAACCTTTTTATCGCGTCTGCCTCTGGTCTCATCAGTCGATGAAATTCTCTGCCCGCGGCAGTGGCTTAGCCGAGGGACACCAACCAATAGAAAAATATTTCATTGTGTTAGCATTTCAAATGGCGGGCGGAGGGCGGGTGGTGTGTTTGGGAGAAGAAGAAGCGCTAACCGATAGCTGCTAGTGGAATTAATTGGCTATTCCGAGAATAATGTCCCTTCCTCTGGATCCTCGGAGGGCCAGGCGCTGGTGGAGTCCACTTTTTTCGGTGTCTTCAAAAAGAAGACCGCTTGGGGGTACTGGCTGTATTAGGGTTTTAGCTCATTCCCCTAAAGGCCGGCAAAAAAATAATCAGAAGCACTGAACCAAACTCGGCTAATCCACGGCCTAATTAAAAACACAAACCCATTACACCCAGCCATATTGCCAATCAACAAATACATATTTGTGAGGACGATTCTTTACATTTTCACGTCACATGGTTACACCGAAATAGTTTCATTTCCCTCCAAATAAAGTTAATCAAACATGTAAAACCGAGTAACATGCGCATATATCTGAGCGCAACAGCTTTATCTTGGGTTTCAGCCAGCGGTCGATAAATGGCTAAAGATGGAGCTACCATGGTGGTGCTACAATCCTTTTATTTAAGGGGATTTGCGTCTGAGCTCCGTTCCACATCACCCAAACACATGCAATGACCCTAACTGATATCGGTGCATCTCTTAGACATATCTTAATCTAACCTTTTGAAAGCTCTACGGCTTTTCAAACTCAAAACAGCATTAAGAATGAGCATTGTTTGAAGCGGGGGAGTAGCCCTGGGAGATGAGTCCTCGAATTGTCTGGCCTGGTGCAGGGCAGGAGCCCTCTAGACACACAGCTGCTTATAGACACCTAGCAGAACCTCCAAAAAGAAAGACGAGACAAACCAAACCGCATAAAAAATAACCAAAAAAAAAAAGAAAGAAAGAAAGATGTATTTGTCCAAAAAAGTTCTTCCAAATGTATTTTGCACTGAGCGGGTAGGACTAGAAGCATAGTGGGTGTCGATTTCAACCCGTGGAAAGATGGACGGGCGAATTCGTTATACGCCTTTCGGTTGCTCATTGTAAATTCCGTCAACGCAGTCAATCTTATTAACTTCCGCGCTGGTTCACACATGACATTTTCTTCAATTTTCTCGCCGACATCAAAAACATCAATTAGCAGCTCGAAAATGGGAAGGAGCGAATGACAGAGCCCGATAACGCTGACTTATTTGAAGCCGAGGGTAAATCTATTCTCCAGTTTCTGAATGTGTTCATTACAATTTGCAGTTTCAAAGAAGACCTCCAAATAGCGAAGAAATTAAATTTATCTCCAAGAAATGTCCAGAAACTGTTTTTTTTTTTTTTTCTTTTTTCCTCCCCTCTCCTGTGTCTTGGCCTCAATGGGAAACACAAAAGCGGACAGGCGCTGCATTTATTATAGCAGATCTTAACTCCAGAACTTGAAGCCACAGACCGCAACATTAAGAGCACTAACAAAAGAATACAATAGATCTAGAGTTCTGATTGTGAAATATATGGATCTCGCATAAATTTTAACTAAAATATACCTAATCTATATTGCATGTTATAATAAAATTACAGCATGGATTATTATAGCTCAAAATATGGTCGAAGTGACTGAAGATATAATCACACATGAGAAATGATTTACTCAACTCGACTGTGTGTGTGTGCATCCACAAACCACGCGTAAATAATAATGTAGACCTTCGTATTTAAAATCCAGGCCTTCATCACAATACATCAAAAAATGAAGAAAGAACTGCATAACTATATAAAGTATAGTTGGGTCAGTTTGTGCTGTTTTTTTTCCCCATAATATTGCACAGAATGCACGTGAATGCCGCCATCTGCCAGACACACTGCTCTCGTTTGTGGCTGTAACTCGATGAAGCTCTGATAGCAAGCTTTAAGTAAAAGGCTATTTTTTGCCGATAGTCTAACACTGTAACTCAGCTTCCGAGTGCTTAAGTTACATCTCTAAGGGAGCGAACAAAAGCAAGTTCAGCGGCTATGGAGAGACACTGTGGTGGAATAAATGTGAGAGGCACGGGAGGATCACGTTCCCCTGGCGCATTGATTTCTGATCTTTTGACGTTATTTAGTTGCTTTTTATTTTCTCGGCTGTCCGTTGTTCTGCTCGTCACCGGTGACAGCCACGTCCAAACAAGCGACGGTTGGGATATCTACTATCTGTCAGAGGAGCGGGGCTCTTCCCGGCACTGGACTAGCGGAGAGCACTGACACAGTGCCGAGAACCGGCGGGATGAAAATATCACTCATTTATAATGGGGGCTAATCAGATTTCGGATGCCATTTACTTTCTAGTGGAGGGTGTCGCGGAGCCGGGAGTGGTGTAACCAATCCGCATGCCGTGATCATCCGCGTCCAGCATCTGCCTGCCCCCCTCAGTTCAGTGGTGAAGAGTTGCTGTTCGAGGTGTGCAGCATCGCCTGATTGCTGAGCCAGTAGAGGTAAAACAGAACAAAACATGAAGAGATGCATTTCTAATGCCCGAGGCAGACAAAACCTCAACACTGATCTTTTCCATTACTCTGAGATTTGATCTTCCTCAGCATTCACTCTGCCAGTCCTTTAGATTAGATCCCCCTGAACACTGCCTCGATTTTTCTCAGTGTAATTATTTTGATGGGTTTGGCACACACTGACTATTTCTCAGATGAAAAACGTAGAAGTGTGCTGTGCATGCACCCACACACACATGCATGCACCCACACACACAAACACACATGCATGCACACACGCACAGACCAATTATTTTTAAAATCTCAGAATGCCATTAACCCATTAAATGATTTTATTAAATAGCCGTGATGAGTGTTGGGGGGTAAAACATCAGACTGTTTTAGGTCAAACCAGGGCTATTATTATCCTATCTCTAAATACACAAATGGTGACGGTAATCTCCTCTTGCCTGACACTAATGGACTTTCAATAAGGTAGGGAAACTAGGAGGGGTGCAGGGTGACCGCACCCCTCCTAGTTTCACGTCCTGTGTCCGCTTTCAGTCCCTCTCTGTAGAAGACACAGCGCGGGCTCTCTCAGGGTGCTGACCCGTAAATACGACGTCACGCGCAGGCCAACAGGTCCTCGTTTTATCCCGATCGCGTTCCTGTTGTTTATGAACGCAGCAAGAAATGACAGTAAAAACGTGAATTAAGACACAAAGATTTATAACCTGTCGTTTAAAAGAAAACTGCACTTCTGCAGGAGTGTGTGTATCGTATTAAACAATTAAAGGCATTGTATGTTTGTCCACTTCTTATTCTGGTTCCTGTTGCAGTTGTCGGCCGTGTCACTTCATCACTCCCCTCCATATCTACCTTCGCAATTACTTTCAGAGTTCGGGATTTACAAATTTGCTCTTTCATGTCCTGTGTTGGCAGATAAGTCTCTGCTCCTGGCCATGAAAGCAGCTTTTTAATGAGCTAAACTGGGGTTAATTGCTTTGCCAAGATCCCAAAGTCATGTGTCTCAATATGAAATTAAGCCATTTCCCGGAGTTTCCCTGACTCATTTAATTAAAAACACTTCAGACCAATTTTCATTTCCCACAGAGCAGTAAACTACGACTGGGATCTCATTTGTTTTTTAGCGAACATAAATATTTTGTTTACAGCAATTAAGCGTAAAACGCATATTTTCTCGACCGGGTGATGATGTGTACAGCTGCAGACATGAGCCATGGAAACTGTTACAGCGAAGAGGACGACTACTGAGAGAGCCTACTGCAACTGGATGTTTTGTCTGCAGTTTTTTTCCTTTGAATGTCATTGATATACATCTGTAAGATTTTGTATAATACTGAGAGGGGACGCTCTCCCTCAGAGGATACTCTATGACCGTGTATTCACTTGTGTTTAGGGATTACATGAGGTGCATCTGCCCATACGGGGGACCTTGTAATTAACAGTGGTGTGAACGTGTTATGGTTAGCCTCTCGTTGAGACGGTTCACTTCCATTGACAGCGTAATTACGGGTTTGCTCAGTCGGCCAAGCGTTTCACTACAAACTAATTCAATCCATCTTCATTTGGCCGGCGCCGCCCCCTCTGATTGATGGATAGTTATCATTAACCAGTGACAAAGTCGAACACGGACGGGGAAATGTAATAATTCCCAGAGCTAATGCTAGGCCACTACTGGATGCCACTTCTCTCTCCCTCTCACACACACACACACACACACACAAACACACGCAAACACACGCAAACACACACACACACACACACACACTGCTGTAGTCTGCCTGCTCTAGACAAATATTACTGCAAGAGTTGGGCTGAGAAACAGAACTGAGTCATGGGTCACTAACTAAGGTGCTGTCTGGGGGGAGAGGGCCTGCTTATAAACACACACACACACACACACACACACACACACACACACACACACACACACACACACACACACACACATTTGGCTTACTGTGACCCCAGCACACACAGAGGCTATGGTTCTACCCTCTTTTATAGCATGCTGCTTACACTGCTGAGAGACTGAACACACACACACACAATCTGAAAAATCTCGCATATGACTCGGTCCAAAACTAACCACAGGCTGCTGATTAACGGAGACTCGTCTGCTTCTCTATATTTTAAGCCTATGGCTATATAAAGAGGCCGCCATATATCTTAATTATGTGTTCTGTTTTTTGCTCCAGAGGGAGACTGCGTTAGACCTCTGTAAATGACAGCCTTGCAGCCTCGCAGGTCTGTGTTTGCAGACGGCAATGGAGATTACACACCTCGCTCAGCGCCTGGAGAAATACGCTTTAAGGCCAGACTCCTCCAAAATCCAGTGGCCTGAGCTAACCGCTAACGGTGGCCCCTCGCTCCTCCCTCCCACTGCTACAAAAGCAGAGCCGGAAGACACGGCACCGGCGTCCGCGACGCCTCATTATCTCACACTCAAGGGTTAGCATGCACTTAAAGCAGGCAGCTGGACTCTTTGTGCACACATTAAGCTGCTGAGGCTTTGACCCAGGCCCGTCGTGGAGAGGCGCTCTATCCGTGATTATCCTCCGTCCCTCTCTTCTCTTCTCCTCTCCCCTGGCTCCGGGTTTCAGGGTCAGTGCCACTACAGGAGAGCGCCTGGCCCTGCCATTTCGCTGATTGAAATTTGTCTGGATCCTTCAATCGATTGTGCGCGATGACCCCTGGGAGAACCTTGCGAGAACACGCACACATCCTCTCAGCATTAAGGAGAGCATCTTCACACACTGTGCTCACACACCAGGGGACATGCCAGCCCACACACACGGACATATAGTAGGAACAACACATACGCAGAAGGACTGGCACTAAATCTGGAGCGGAACAGGGCACACCTCATGGTATAAGAGAAATCTATAAGTAGACATACGAGAGCTCAGTTATATGACAGTATTGGTCATTTATATTACAAGTTAATATTACATACAAGCACACACACATACACACTCACACGTATAATCCAATAAGATTAAAACCTAGATTTTGGGTGCCTCTGGGTGTGTGCTGTGGTGACGTTAGGGGCAGTGCTTTCTTCTGTGGGTTGCAGGGTAGGGCCTCCATGGATCCCATGTGTGCTCGATCGGATTGGGATTTGGGAAGTTTTTGAGGCCGAATCGACGGCCTTGGGCTCTCTGCCTGCTGACATTGAGGTTTTTCTGTGATTTGTGCCACATTGGCTTTTCTGTGGGATCAGACTGGACAGGCTAGATTTTGGTCCCTGCATTAGGATCCATGTAATGCCCATTTACATTTCATATACATACATACAGAGGGGCCCAGAAATGTATACACACTTAAACAGTTGTCATCTATGCCCTTTTTTCAAAACTCTAATTGAATTATGGCAATTCATTTAGACAGGTAGTATCAGGTTTCCTTTAAAAATGTCAGTTGTTGTTGGTCTTTCGGCTGCTCCCAGCAAGGGGTCGCCAGATGCCCTTCCTGATGCAACCCTCCCATTTTATTCGGGCTTGGGACCGGCACTGCATGGGGCTGGGGTTGGCTGGGGTTTGGGCACTGGCTGGAAATCGAACCCGGGCCGTCCGCATGGCAGGTGAAACACCGACCACTGAGCCAGATGAAGGCCAGGTCATCTCATGCAGCACTCCATGCCTCTGCTTCTTGGACAAAGTGCTCTTACATAACCTAGAGGTGTGTTTGGGGTCACTGTCCTGTTGGAAAACAAATGATGGTCCAACTTCGTGCAAACTGGATGGGATGACATCTGATGTGATGGGCATGCTGGTTAAGTCTGCTCTCAATTTTGACCACCAACAGTGTCATCAACGAAGCACCCCCACATCATCACACCTCCTCCTCCATGCTTCGCAGTGGGAACCAAACATTGAGAAACCGAAATCTGTTCACCCTCTGTACATCTAACCAGGACGTGGCGGTTAGAACAATAAAGTCTCACATTTGGACTCATCAGACCCAAGGAAGGTCTTCCGGATAATGCCAATTCCTTATGTTTCTTGGTCCAAGCAAGTCTCTTCTGCACATTCTTCTAAAGAAATAGTTCCTTTGCCGCAATTATTTTGACCATGAAGACCTTACTCACGCAGTCCCTCTGGAATAGTGCTTGCAAGAACAGTATTGTCAATTTCGATTGCAATACCCGTCAAGCACCATGATGAAACTGGCTCTCATCAAGACCAAACCTTCATTTAGAGTTACCAGCCTCAAAAATCACCAATTAACAGCATCTCAGCGGATAGATCTGAGTATCGACTGTTCAAAGGGGATTACTGCATATTTTTGACGTCTTCTAGAAAAAGATTTAATCAGGAAAGACCAATGAATTAAAAGGTGTGTCCAGACTGGTAGTGTATATATATATATATATATATATATATATGTATATGTATACTTCTACTCTAATACACATGTGCACTATACATGATTATTACATTCAATCTTGTAGATGTTTTTGAAATGCCAGAGAACCATTTCTCTTTATCAGTTATGTGTGCGTATGTGTGTATTCAGTTGAAAAGGAGTTTTTTTTTCGGAGGCAAGGAAATGCTGGAACCTGTGCGCTCTTGTTCTGATCCACTGTAAGTGAGGAATGTGAGCCATCTGCAAGTCTTAACTAATAAACCTTCAATCCTCCGCACTCAAAGAGAGGAGACATAGGAAATGTAGGAAATGTGTGCTACGTGAGCACGCACATGTGCGTAAACACTCGCAAACACACGCTCTAAGATGGCCAAACGGAGTGGCAGACACAGCTTGCTAGGCTCCAGACCCTGCAGTTTGTTTAGAAACACTTGAGTTGACGACGCCCGAAGGGTGCAATTAAGGCCAATTACAGGCTGTGGTTTTTATTAAGAGCTACAAGCTGGCCAGGCCGGTACACAGTGTGTGCAGAGGAAGCATTCAAATCTCTCTCTCTCTCTCTCTCACACACACACAAACACATACACAGAGATACATTCAAAGACCAAGGATGTGTGTGACAATACAGTACTTTATATAAAAAAAGCCAAACCTTCCACATTTTTGAAACGTGGGTCAATAGGTCAGTGACCCCACATGCTCCAATGATGTTATAATCAGGATCAGCAGAGAGAGAAAGAGAGAGAGAGAGAGAGAGAGAGAGAGAGAGAGAGAGAGAGAGAGAGGTCACAAGCTGTTGAAATGTGCCACCGTGCATCACTCACAGAACAGAGTGCTGTGGAAATAGACTATACAATTCCGAGCCATTAAAACAACAAGAAATATTCACATATTCAGTGATTATCTCACGTTCAATAGCGATTCATCATTATTCACAGCAAAAGGGAAGAAAACACCAGAAAAATATCAAAAGCCTGGCCCAGGCTTTTGATGAAAATAGCAGGGGCAGATGTCACAAAGCATTTTGGGGCTTCGGTCATGTGACCCCATGCTGGGCTTACTCGGGATCATGAAAAGTGAGCTACAGCTGTGACGGAACAAAACACAAGCACATCCTACCGCATTCATCAAGGCATCACAAAAATCAGCTCTGAATCAATCAGCCGTTCACACCGCCAGGGAAGTGCTTTCCTCTTTGTGTTCCTGTTATTGGGCTGTTTACTGATCGTTATCATCCCCCCTCTCCTAGATGTCGTGCTTGGACACGTTTCAAAAAAGCCATGCATCGTTTTTTTTTCCCCTTTCTATTTCTGTAAGGAACTCCACTCCTTAATGGCTTTCAAAACAGGAAGCACAACAATACAACTGAAAAGTGAGAATGCTCACTGTAGACATCCTCTCATTTCGGAGCATGCGTCTCTCTCTCTCTCTCTCGCTCTCTCTCTATGTGTGTGTGTTTATGTGTGGCATGCATGCACAGATGCTCATACACATACACACGTTGACCTTCATACATTTCACACAAGTAGCTCCTTTATGAGATATAGATACGTTAGAAGGAAACTAAACTCCTGTCCTGGTGTCCAAAGTCTTTAATGCGTATCGGTCATTTCTGAAATTTGTACGGAATATAAAGGTTTATTAAATCTGATTATTTCCAAGGAACTTAGGCATTTATCATAGTAATAACAACAACATAATTATGTTAATTATAACTCTCATGGTTAGATCAGAATTAATATTTACATCAATATATGACTCTATTAGTCAAAATTTGTGAACTCTTGCTTTTATGACAAATTGTTTTGTAGCTCGTTTCACTCCTAAAAGGCAATTTTCCTCATTAGTTTGCATCTTCTCTTTCCAAATTTATTTCGGCATGAGGTAAAATGTCTGTTTTAAAGTCGGTGGCCTAAATGCCCGAACACAACTCCTTCCACAAAGGTTCTACTCAAGAATATTCCGGGAAATTCGGAAGTGTGAAGTCCACGCGGCTAAATCTAACCGAGTTACCCGGGACCATAAAGTTTGCTGTGCGCACATTTGAATACGGAAAAATTCCCACGTATTTTTGGAACATCATTTGCACTTAAGTGCAGGCTGCGCAAGAGCTAATAAAGGAAAATCAAGTTGTAAATCTCAACAGTGCGGCAAGATTCGCTGCCATCAAAGCCAGTGTACATCCACGCAGCGATGCTCAAGGCGTGTATGCATCAGAAAGTCAGATGAACTTTGTCCACATTCCTCTGATGCGTCATTACAGAACCTCTCTGAGCTCAAACCCGTACACATCTCAGCAAAGCCAAACCCCATCCAGGAGTCTCAACACGACAGGAAAAGGGCTTTTTTGCTTTCTGACTCAAAGAGCTTGAAGAGACAGCTACACAACCTTCTGCACAGTGGGATAAAACAAATCCTAACCGCACAGCTACACCTGACCAAAGAACTCCTTTTCTTCTCGGAATCCTCAAATGGACCGTGCTGTCTCTTGGCACCCTAAACCTATCCATCAATTCGTTCTAAAAACGTAACATGCCCCTTCCTTCGCAAGTGTGAGCACGTCCTCCCCCGCCGACTTCTCCTGGTCGAGGCCTTTTCCCCGTGCGGCGCGTTTCCACAGCAGTGTCATCTTTACCACTGGTCGTCTTTTAACTGACTTTTACTCCAGTGGCGGAACGTACAAACGGCGAAGGCGGACGGGAAGAAAGAGAGAAAAACTGATACATGCGCTACAAAGTTTTGTCTATTGATTTCTTTTTGATGCATGGCTGAAAAAAACGAGCGGGAGTTCAAAGCCGAGAAGGTTCCTTTTTGATCACGGCTGCAGTAGCGCTGGTGGTAGTAGTCCAGGAAGCAGTGCTGTTAGACTGAGAGCGTTCGTGTGGATATCTTTGTTCTGGTCGTGATGTGGTTGCGAACCAATTTGATGCCATACAACGTTTACGCATGCAGTGGCTACCTGCCATGGCTGCGGTACCTCACACGTACCTCACGTAGCGTAGCACAGAGAGATCCAGGCTCTGCTGACGGTCATGTAAATAATGTCAGAATGCCTGACAGGGGAGAGTGTTGAAAAAAACAACAACAACAGCACACGAATAAATTGTTCAAAGTCAGCATGCAAGTGTGGGAGGAGAGAAAAACAGAGCTGAAAAAAAAAAAAACGGACAGGGAAAAAAAAGGCTGCGTTCGGACGCAGGAGAGCATGGCTCCAGAGCGTGCCGATCCTGTGATCTGGTGTCAGCCAGTGCGTGCGCCCCGCGTGAAGGTGTGATGAGCGCTCGGCCCGGGCTCTCTGTGATGTGCTGCGCTGTCCACTGGGGGCTACAATTAGACCATCAAACTCATTGCAGCCGGGAAGCGGCACACATCTCCAGAGCCTCTCGCTCCAAAGAGACGGCTAACTTGTAAGACTGGGGGAGGTAAGCTTTGATGTGCCACGCACAGCAGAAGCCTCCCTCTTTGCTCATATTAATGGCGAGGAGATATAACAATTAAAAGGGAAAAAAGCAGCAGGCGGGCGGGCGGGCGGCAGACGGACGGGCGGGTGGGCAGCGGGACTGCTCGTGCACAACTAGCATTAGCATAGAG
The DNA here is from genome assembly GCA_030347435.1 of Clarias fuscus. NCBI lineage: Eukaryota > Metazoa > Chordata > Actinopteri > Siluriformes > Clariidae > Clarias > Clarias fuscus. The sequence continues at coordinate 14,764,220 of CM059220.1, forward strand.
GACCTACAGCAGACAAGGAGGTCATGAATGGAGTGCTGGAAGAGCTTTGAAAGCGACTTGCGTTGCTAGCACTTGCGACAAAACACAGAGGATGAGGAAGCTCCTAACCTTAACTCTAATCTACAGTAAAGATCCGTAAGGAAATTTCAAATCAGATAGATGGCACCATATTAAGGCTTGTGGCATAGATTTAACGACTAAAATCATCATTTTATTTGTTTCCTTGCTCTATGTTCAGTCACTTAACACAATCTCACTGAAGACTAGTCGTACAGCCTCATTTAAGTACAGTCTAATGTTTAATTAAAACTTCATTTCATAATCCAAATGTCTTATCCCACTATGCCTTTTTAACCGTGGTGTCTTTATTAAGATCCACTTTCATGGATGCAGCATGACTCTATCCTCTGATGTCATCATCAACTCCGCCGAGCCAGAAAGCCACTTACAGGCCATTTCAACATCAAATGGCGACAGCGTGAAAAGTTCTAATTAAAGACATAATTGTTGCATAATCACACAACAACAAAGAAGAATCATACAGCAACACAATGCATGAAGAAAAAACTAACAAACAAACAAACAAACAAACAAAACCAAATATGAAACCCTGGCTCTGTATCCAAAGGTCTGTGGCAGCATCATCTGAGCTTCCCACATCCCCGTCTGGTGAGATATAAAAAGTGGGGGGAAAAAAAACAGCCTCGTGAGGAAGAAACGTCTTGTTACGGAGGAACAGAGCATGTCGCAGATGAGAGTCGGACAGTGTTCAAAGAGACGCAGGCCAGTGAAGCGCTCGCTCGCTCGCGTCTCCTCCATGCTGCTCTGTCCTTAATGAGCCTCCCTGTAAAGCCCGGGCTCTGCGGCTGTCTGTCTCGCTCCAATCACGGCCCGCCGCTTTATCCACATCCACTCGCTCGGCTCTGTTTACCACTCCCAAAACGGCTGTTAACAACACAAATGAATGAATAAACGCACAAACAAATGGGTTTAGTTAATGTTAATAATGCATGAAAAGTAAGCGGAGCTTTGACAGCTATCCGGCCGCACTAAACCGGAGGAAGGCTCTGGTTAAAACTAGAGATGTTGGCGGAAGGTTGTTGGTACTGTCCATCCACGACTGAACCTCGAGTCCCCTTTTTCACCTGCCTGTCAAATTAGAGACTCTGCCAAGTTTCTGTTTCTACCGTGCCGCACTAGAAATGCGCGCTTCTTTTAGACGGAATAAATGACCACGATGGCATATCAACGCCCACACATCAACAAGATCATTTAATAAGTCTTTCGAGAAGAAAAACCCGCGCAGGAGCAACAACAAAGGGAAAGCACGTTAAGAAAATCAAGCGTGAGTTATGACTGGAAAGAATGGAAGAGTTCGGTGTCACTTTTGTTCTTTTTAAGACGCGATAGAGACAAAAAACTTAGATACTACTGACTGCACGTACTGTGGAGAAACATCAAAACCAAGATAAACAAATAAAAAGCCGCGAGACGACTGCGCCGAAACTGCTGAGAGGAATAAAACCGAATAAATTGGGCGTTGATTTCACAAAGGGTGAGCTGACACACATCTGAAAATGATCTGGAGGAGGAGAATGTGAGAGGACAATGCAAAACTGCATCGAAATCAGATCCCGAGTGTTCCTGAAGTATCACTCTCGTGCTTTCAGTGAGGCCTCGCAGAATAAACCTGATTCGGGTCGGCTTAAGAGCTCCCTGGAAGCGGTCAGCGTTCCAGCAGCCAAAACCCACACACATACATACACACACACACACACACACACACAAAAGTGTTACAAATGTGTCACGGCACCTTCAGTTACAATAATAAATTATTCTTTGGGAATGTCAGATTGAAGCTTTACCCCTCCTCCCGAACACTTGCTCACTCATTCTCACTCGGACACACACTCGCATGCAAAAATGCTCACTCTTCCCGCCTCTTGAAATTTCCCTCGGCACATTACGTGTCCAGTCTGAGTGTCCATAAAGCATGCAGTAATTGTATCTAAAGCATAGGGGGCTTCCGTCCAACCTAAACAATGGATTAGTGAGGGAACATGCTGTGAGACACCGAGCGATTTCAATGTACCACAAACGCCTTCCCCTTCACGTCCCTGAAGGCCGGCGTCCATATGGTGGAATTTCATAACGGGAATGTTCACAGCCACAGATTTGGTGGAAAGTGCTATTCATTTTCACTGCAATTAAATTACCGCGCAAATCTATCTGGGGTTTGTGATGGAGGGTGCCGAGTAGGGGGCTTACTAAAACAAGCACGGCGCCTCCAAAAACAGCTCCCCTGTTGTAAGGCCACCCAGGGGAAGCAGTGTAAATCACTCATCCTTCTCCCCGAAGTTCACCTAAAACTTCCTGGAACCAGAGTGAGCGCATTTAAAATAAATAAAGAGCGAAGTGGAAGAAGCAACAGTGATTATGTAAAGTGGAACAAAAATGGAGAACAGAAAAGGCCACTCAGGGCTCATGAAAAACAATAAATGTCCAGTATGTCAGTATCGGAGACGTCCCCTGTGGATAAGGTTCACTCACCATATGACTGCTAATATGCCTCAGCACTTAGTTAATATAAATCTTTTTTTTTTCCATGCGACACTGCACAGCGATTAAATACACAATAATCCATTTTGTTCTACAATTCGGAAAAGAAAAAAACAAAACGACAGCCTCATGTTAAACTCTGGGTAAAAGGAGTATTTTCCTCTTGTGCTTCATCCTTATCTTGTCCCTTCCTCTTCCTCCTCTTCTCTCTCTGCCACTTTCCCAAGCTCCTCTATTACAGGCCTGTGAAAAGAGGTCATGTATCAGTTTACTGAAAGTCCCTCTCTGACCACACGACCCCCCCACAGCCCGCTCAGCCTCATGTCATTCCATCACTCCATCCCTCCCTCCCTCCCTGCTTTGCTCTCTCTCCATTCTATTCTTCCCTAACGCTGCCCAACAGCTCCGCCCGCTCCCCGTCTACCCACGGCCCGATACTAATTGGTAAATCTGTCGAACTATAGCAGGCCAACAATAAGACACCTGGAGTTCTGTCAAAACACGTTTCTCTGTGAAACAGCCTCAAGTGCTAATACTGTACCAGCGAACTCAGCCAGCCTCTCCCTTAACACCGCAAGGTGTGTGTGTGTGTGTGTGTGTGTGTGTGTGTCAGAGAGAAACAAATCTGAATTATACTTTGGTAAAGTGCAATTCAGTGTTGCTTGAATAGGAGGTGCTAGCTATTAAAGTCTCTTGGGTTTATAGTAGTGTTTGTGTTCTGTAAGCATCCTTATTAAAATAATATTTATTAATATAAATGTTCATTTTTGACCTCACCAAATAGAAATCAAAGCTTTTCCAAGTAATTTTTTTAACTCCAGCCATCTATGGTTATTTTATTTTCCGACAATTTAAAGATGTTTATAACTATAAAAATCGAAAAAAGGACATTTCCTCAAAATAAGGAAATTTATTCTATTATTCTATGTATATTCTGTTTCAAAATATTAAAATAAGTTACTTAAAATTTCATACTTACAAATGTACACAAGGAGCTTATGATCATGATGGTTCAGTAGTTTTTGTTTAAATATAATTGAAGTTTTCATGAGCGAACATCAAGAAAAGTTGTGTCTGGCCCAGAGCGGGGCGGAGCGGGGGACTGACATCTGAAAATTTGAATCAAATACACTTGAGAAATGTAGGTCACATGTTGAGATTTTACGCACAGCAGGACGGATCCTGATCGCAATCTAAATGTATAATAAAAAAAAAAATCTGCTTGTTTTTGTCCCAGTCATACAGCATGAGAGTGAGTGTACGTGTGTGATTTTACGAGAGGAGAAGGGTGTATGCACTTACGGTCTGGCTTACAGGAAGTCATTGAGGAAGTCCCTTCATCAATAATCTGATTCACATTTTCAGAACGCTCTGCCGTGTCATGGCCTTGTCCGTCCCGTAGACGGAAAGTGAACTGTACTGTTTCGGATCCGCCGCCGCGCTGCAGTGTTGCAGTGAAATCATGTGCAGCCGAGCTTGCAAACCTGACCCAGCCTTAGCTAAGACATGCAGTGTACACATTTGCTTGTCATTCAGCTGAACTCTCGCTTGCACACATGCAAAACAGGCACGGGCAGGAACACCTACGCCAAAAATACATGGACGTGAAGATCAACACTTGGGATTAAACACCCTTATGAACTTAACACACACACGCACTCACACCCACAAACCCAGCAGCACACGCTGAGCAGCCGCACCCCGAGCTTGTCAAACAAGTTCTGGCAGCAACATTTTACAAAAAAAACAAAAAACAAAACAAAAAAAAAAACCTTGCAGCAAGGTGGGGGAGGGGGTAGAAATGGAAATCTGATTATTCACCCAGCATAAGACCTCTTCAAAAGCCGAGTACATTATTACCTACGTGCAGCGAGGCGATCAATGAGCAGTTGATCAGTGGAGCAATACAAAGAGCTATTCCCTCGACAACTTGGCGACGAGGTCTTCGCACAATTCCACAGCTCTCTTCGTGGCGCTAAATGTAAGAAGATGAGCTAAACAATTTCAGTCCCCTGATCTCTGTGCCAACCTCGTATTTGGCAGACCAAGGCTGCTCATTGTACGGCGCTCTTTTGAGCTCCCCCAACTATTTGTGTCCACTAAGGAGGTTCGAGGCGTGAACGAGGCACTCCGCGGCCCCGTATCATGCCAGTCTGTGCCTGGCGAAGGCTGCCAAACGACTCTCTATCTCTTTCAGGCACTCGCTGCTCTCCTCTTAATAGATCGTTTCTCTGCCAGTGGACAAGAGGACAATTAATGCAGCTAGACTGCGGCCTTGTCTCGTGCAAACATCCTTAACCTCGACCCGCATGACACGCCGCTGCACATGCGTGTGCATAAACACGACCCACTCTGCTTCCTCACTCATACGTTGGCATGCGTTCAAGCCCAGATGCCAGAACTGAAAAGCAGCCTCTTCATGCCAGCTGCTTCAGGAGAAAGCAAAAGAAAGAGAAATAATCGCCACCGTTCCGGAAGATGAGAGAAAAAATAATTTACATAACACAAATGCGGCTCGCTAGCAACAGCGCTCACAAAGATGACGCTCGGAAGACGACGAGGCTGTGAGGAGAACGCCTGGAGGGACTGAAGGGTTCAAACGTCCCGCAACAGACCGAGCTGAAAGTTCAACACTTGTGCATCTGCAGTGAACTGAAAGGAGAAGCTTCTCCCTTGCGTACCTGTCCACAACAATTCAAAAGATCATGCGGTAAATATGTCATAATATTAAATATTTGAACATTTTTATAATATCTTGTGCTGTTATTGACATTTTAAAGTACCAGTTCATTTACATATTTATCTGGTTCTGACTATGAGATCTGTGGATCGAATGAGGAACGCACACAGATCTGTTTGTCCAGAAACTTTGAAGAAGAGGGACATCACAGATCACACAATCGCTGCATTTCACACACTCTTTTACGGAGTCACATGAATCCAAAACAAACCACTAACATCCTTTTTTACTATCATCACCCATTTACAGGTCATTTCCTTTGGCTCAGGTCGTACTTAGGTCCACATCTATTAATTTTGCACAGCAGGACACACACACACAAACACACACACACACACACACACACACACACACACACGGAGCCCATACGAGCGGGCAGGCATTTCCTGACTGGGAGACTGTAAACCCGAGTGAATACATGGCTGTGTGAAGCATGTGGACGGTCAGCCGGTGTAAGCTAGAAGCGTACGTTGCGAGAGTGCCACAGTGCTAACATGGTCGACGTGGGCTTGCTGCCAAATCGTGAAAGGTTAAAAGAGGGACGGCAGAGAAAAAGGAAGAGAAAGAGAAAGAAGGATCGAGGTAAACGTTTGGCAGAACGCCTCATAAGAAAAAAAAAAAAACGACGATGCTAAAAACGCAGGCCTCAGAGTTTAACGCAGATAGAAACTCCAGGCAGGCTTTCTTTATCCTGAGTTTATCCGATCATGTGACTCTTGTTGAATTCAGGGCAGGATGTTGTTGAAGAAACACAAACACACACACACACACACACACACAGGATCATCATGTTCCTTACACAATACCCTGAGTAGCCTGATTGCCGGGAGCAGGTTAATGAAGATGGGAAGGTGTAAAAGCATACAGGCTGATAACCTTGTCACTGTTTGCCTTGAATGCAGAGCCGGTTTCCCATCGCTCTCTTTATCACGCACAAACTACTGCGCCATTCGGAAGCAGAAAATTCAATATAAAAGTCTTGAGACACCTTCTAATTCTATGCTCCTGATTTCTGATATCTTTTTACATTGTAAAACAGCACTGAAGGCATCCACAGTATGCAAGAATCTCCTCTGAAGAGTTGATACTGAGATGTGAGAATTGAATATTGAATATGCTGAGGTAAGTTTTGGTCTTGCGTTCATGGGAAAGTCTTCATGAGAGCCAGTTTCATCATGGTGCTTGATGGGTTTTGAATGCGCTTGACGAAACTGTTCTTGCAAAGACCTTCATGTCTTAATATGACAGCTGACTGTCGTTGTAAGTTAATTACCTAATGTCATATGTCTGATTTCATAGAAAAAATCCAGTATTGTCCTGGAATGTAGAAAATAAATCCAAAACCTGTGTCCAAACTTTTGACCGGTACTGTATATGCCTATTCCACTGATCCTGATGTGATTACTATTAGTATCTACAAGACCTAATGCGGCTTCTCACAAGCAGCACTACACTACACTACACACACACACACACACACACACACACACACACACACACACACACAGACACACAGTATTAATAAAAGTGGATTATTGTGGTTCTATGTCTCAGCCAACACAAATGTCCTCAGCATTTCTTCTCATTTCTCTTGTTGGCATTAATCAGTGAGGTCTTCTGTCAGTAATTTCCTTTCAGCTAATGTAACCTGTTAACCAAACACGAGGGAACAAATCATCTTAATCTGAGAACTAGCAATTCGAGTCTCATTGTTCACTGAAAATTCACTCCTTAAACTGCTGGAAAATGAGAAAGAACCAAAAGTTCTGCTCATTTATAAATGTTCAGGAGGAAAACTCCTATGTATGTTGTGTCTGGGTGAGAAAGTGTGTGTGGGGGTGGGGCGGTTGGGTGGTGACAGGAACAATATTCACACACACACACACACACACACACACACACACACACAGTCTGTGGCTAAACATGATAGCCACATAGTCATGCTTACGTGGAACAGCGATAAGAGCATGAAGTGACCATGAGGTTTAAACAACTCTGTGAGTTTGGGACAGGAAAGGCCTTGGGAAAGTTGCAGGCGAAATGCCAATCGTTTGCACACCATCAAAAGCGACAGAAGACAGTGCACAGTACGGCTCTTTGAGAAACAACTAGTATGTGTGTGTGCGTGTAAGAGAGAGATAGAGAGAGAGAGAGAGAGAGAGAGGGAAAATGCACTGGAGTTCAGGCTGAAGTCTGTGACACTGGGGTGCTCATTATCAGCGAGGGGGCTGGGATTTCCCAGCAGGCCTTTGGCCCTCCCAGCTATTGTCCAGCTGGTCCAGGTGCACCACTATTCACGCACAAAAAAATAGAGCAAATTACCAGACGAAACTTCTGTCCTTGCAACATCCTCGGTCTCGCACGCTCAGCGGGAGGGGAGATGCAGAGCACTGATGGATTCCTTTTTAAATCTTCTACGCAATATGAATCAACATTCGTGCCTGGATTATAAGAAAGCCGGGACTCTGTGTTGATCTTCATGGTGATCTGTGGTGGTAAAGACAGTGCAGTGTTCAGTGGGACAGAATGCAGGATTTCAGGTGGGAGGTCCCGCTCTGCACGAACTCCTCACATTCCATTACTTCCTCACTACTAATTACCATACACTCGGAACTGGCACAAAACACAACTCTTCCCCCAGCTGCCCCTCCTTTCCTTTTCTTTCCCCTTTCTCTGCATCATGCTGTTCCCGCGTTTTGCGCACACACACACACACACACACACACACACACACATACAAACTCTCACTCCCTTACACACACACACACACACACAAATTTTGTGGGATATTTATATTGGCATGTCACCTTAAGCAGTCAGCACTTAAATAAAAAAATTAAATGTACTTTCTGGTAAATCTCATAATTGTCACATAGTTTTCACCAGGTCCTCATAAAGCACTAAAAACCTACAGTTACACATAGCAGTGGAGTGCGGTGGGGAAATAGTTAACACTTCAGCCGTCCCCTGCTGCCAGTGAAAGCCCTGAACACAATGGAGACATTGTCCAGCCTCAACAAGACCCAGAGGGAAGGGTGGTGTGTGTGTGTGTGTGTGTGTGGTGTGTGTGTGTGTGTGTGTGTGTGTTGGTGTTGGTGTGCCTGTTTATTTCTGCATCACTTTCCATGCAGTTATTAAAAAAATTTCTTTCACAAAGTTTGACCAACACGGGCATTCTCAGCAGAAAGTATTCGGTCTCATTCCGGGCTTCATAACACTTTAAATCAACTCCACACTCCGATGTCAATCTCACACTCCGCCACCTGTCAATCACAACGTGCATTTGACTGATCAGTCGATCTGATTTCGGCCATGAACCTGGCTCCTGTGGTATAAATGAAACGCTGAGTCCCAGTCACATGATGGGAACACAATGGTGGCTGCAGGAGCAGCAGCGGACAGCTGTGCGCACGGGGCAGACGGAGAATGCAGGAAAGTGAGCCTGGAACGAATGGCCAATCTGTCACAGCTGTGGGGAAATATCCCATCTCACCCCCCCCCCCCCCCCCCCCCCCCCCCAAAGGTTTCCCTTACACCACACTGGACTGACGTCACGTAAATGTGTGTGAGTGTGTAGACAAGAGTTCAGGACTTCAACGAGTTATGCATTACTAATCACTACATAACTGTGGTTCTGTCTGTGCTCTGGATGGATGTGAAGTAAGGACATACACCGAGGTCTATTTTCAATAATTCCATATAGTTTACTGTATTTGAACCAGCAAGTCTTTTTAGCCGTTCCCTCACCTCTACCACACTCAAACTGCACACTGTGGTAAAAGACTTATTGGGGTCTGACTAGTGTCTCCAATGCCTCATTGATCCAATAGTAATGTGATCCTGGGTCACTGTCTGTGTGGTGTTTCCAAAGTTTTCACAGCGACAACGAGTTGTTTACAAGTACGTGACATCCTCAGCAGCAACCTCATTTTCCCTCTCATATGTTCCACACACTCAGCATTCAGCATCAGCAGTATACTAATTACCGCCTGATCTTCTGTCATCATCTACATTTGTTTCTCACTGCTTCATGCCTTAAGTTAGGTGTTTTTATGCTTGAATGATTCATAGATCACTGTGTGGCTTACCAAGCAAAACTCATTCCTCTGAAACTGCTCAGGTACAGGGACTGGACTGAAAATGCGAGCCAAAATCTGTCCAAAAGTCAGAGCTAAAAAGTCCTTCAGGAAGCCTGTAGTCCTCAAGACTACATTAAAAAATGGACATGGAAGTATAAAATATACATAATGCATATTATTATGTGAGGCTCATAGTCAGCCTGTTGGGTTTTAATCTATTAAAAACAGAGGCGTGTATCTCCTAGTGGACAGAAAGAGCTCCATGGCCCAGGGACAGAAGAGTGAAGAGTCTCACTTTAGATCAACTGGTCAAGCTATTGTTCCTCTTATTATATGTATATTATACACATCTGGCCTTTTTTTCTTTTTGCTTTCTCTTACTTTCTCTTTCTCACACATGCATGCATGCACCTCTCTATCTCTCTGTCTCCCTCCAGCTGATTGGAAGATCACTTGAACTTCGGCTCCTACTCCTTATCTCCTACCTATCGGCATTCTCTTATCGGGCCACGCCAGACAGCCCAACCTGGCAGCCTTGGGTCAAGGCTGCCAGGTGTTTTTCCAGTTACACGGCAGCAAAAAAAAAAACTCTGGAGTGTTTACACATTGCGGAAATAGATTGATAAGAGGATCACATACTCTGATAAATCAGAAATTTCCTTATATGCTGGATTGGACATTTCAGATCTGAATGTATTGACATGACTCAGACATTAGATTAGTATGTGGCGTGACTAAAGTTCATTACTTGCATGATGCAAACAAAGGAAACGCTGGATCAAGCACATAGTATCAGTCTTTCTTTCTTGACAGAATAATGGAAGGAAAACATGGACATATTATTTCCGGTAAACGGCACATCTTTCTAAACCAGTGAGATCAAGTTTATGGTTTCTGATTTCACCAAGCCAGGACTTGGTGGCTTGGTAAACAAAAATCAAGACCTAATCACCACTGATAAATAAACAAATAATGAGTATGATTAAATAGAGATGGAATTCAGAGTCAAGCTGTTTAGTGGAATGAGTTTTAAAACTCTTCTCTAAGGCAATAAAAAAAACATTACACTGTGTTGATAAGTGTTTACAGCCTTACCAGACAGGCAGGGATTGTTGTCAAGCACAGCATTTACCTGAAACTGGTCCTAACTGCCTCCTGCAGTTTTAATCATTTTGAAATGCACATTTTTTCTACACCTCTTTAAAAAAAAAAAAAAAGCGTCCTCGTAAAAACCTGCCTGTATGCTCCCAGAATAGCCCGGTACCTTTACAGAGTGAAGATCTCACTGGCTGTTCAGTTCATCAAAATGCTGCCATCGCCAAGTCTTTGGTGCTAATCTTAACTTTTGACAGCTCTCTGTTTCAAATAAACACAGCATGGCAGGGAGCTATTCATAACTCGGTTCTGCCAAGACGCACTGGAGTCTAGAATGCCATGTGCACTCTGTTCGCTTCGGAAAGGAATGGAAGCTTTTTCGCCATTTAATAATGGCACCCAAGTCACCCGCAACAAACTCAGGAAGTGTCAAGAAGTTTTGCACTCATGAGCTCGGAGCTGTACTTTTTTGCCAAATTATCCAAGACCGATTTAAAAAGTTATTAATAAATAAAAACTTGAATTGCAAAAATCCAAGGCCTGTTATTTTAAAGGATGAGGGTTCTTAAATGATTCGATTGACCCCTGCCTGACCTTTGCAAACCACACGTTGCTGACCAAATCAAAGGACTGTAAATTCAAATAAGGCTCTCAGCTTTGCTTTGGAGTAAACAGAGCGGTCTACACCCTGAGGTATATCAGTCTACTGATGTGTCTACCTACAGCATGGTGCTACTGATAATTGCTGAATGCGTGAAACGTTTGGGGTTTACTGACTGGCTATAATGTCTGCTACTGGAATCTGGAGAATTACATCTTGAAGAGATTTATCTGACTGGTGCCTTTACCTCATGGGCCTGGCCAATAATTAACCAGGTCCATATGAGAGCTCTGGGAGGACGTGTAGCATCTCAGCAGAAATCCTGGCCAGCTTCTGTGCAATTTTCCTTTAAAACGTACACTTTTTCACAAGTTTACCTCTACATTCGTTGTACTGTAGTGGGAATATTTGAATAGCACATATCACTGTACTGTACACACCCTGTACCTTTTTGTCTGCGTGACCGAATTTTGCTTTTTAACTTGTGATTATAAAACATGTTATGCTGAGGGAAATATAAATGCACTCACATGTTTCCAAGTGGAACAAACATTAGTTACTGATAATAAATCAGCAGCATGGGAAATACAGCGTCTAACTGGTCACTATAAACCCGAATAGCGCCGTTTGCCAAGGACATGCTGGGAAGAACATAAGACTAGCTATGATGGCTGGCATTAGGTGTTACTAAAACCGATGGAAAGACATTTGACTGTCCTTAAATAAAACCTCAGAAAGCCAACAATGGAACATTTCATCCATTGATAAACACTATAATCAGCACACACACCACAATAACTTAGTGTACAAGACTAATAAAACTATGACTGTGGCATTTATTCTATTTCCATTGTTAAAAATGAAGGTTTTCCATTAATTTATCATTAATTAATGTGTATCATATTATAGTTGTTAGTAGCCATAACACTCGCCTGTGATAAATCGCCACACTCAAATTTGAATTATAAGCACTAATTTATAGGGATAGGGATAGAGACTTGTCCTTGTAAATATTCCTATATTATAGTTTTTTTCTAAGTAGATATTAGTAAGGGTTTTCAAAATGCTTAAAAGCTTTGGATCTTCAAAGCTTAAGAGTGTGTGAGATTCGAGTCTGCTCCTCTGTGTGCTGTTGAATTTTTTATCCTGCTAGCACCTTAGGTCAGTGCACAGCCCTATGCAGTCCTGCTCATCACACAAAAAGCTGCAGTCATTTGCACTCAGTCGTCAGGTTTGTTTTAGGACGGCGGCGCGAGATCCCGAAGAAGCGGCCAGCACAAGAGACAGGAAGAGAATCTTTTGTCTGCGCCGTAAAACAAAGAGCTATGTAAATATAATGACTAATGGGTGTTACTTACAACGATGTGTGCTGGAGAAGGGGACCTGGCATCTTTAAGTGCTTGTCTACTTTGAAGACTTCCTGCTTGAACATCTAGCAGTGGCCATTTCATCTGTAGGTACTGAATGGTGGAAAGAAACAAAATGGAGAAACAAAGAAAAACATGTTAACAATGCAGAAAAGCAAACGGAGGAAGCAACAGAAGAGGGAGAAAAAATCCTGAGATGACAGTATGGTTCATAAAGCAATAAAAAAAAGAAAGAAAGAAAGAAAGCAAAAGCAAATTGTGTTGAAACTCATCCTGGATTGAAAAATACATGGGGTTGAAATTTGTTCTTTGTTTTTTTGTTGTTGATGTTGCTATGAAGAAAGAAAAAAAAATCTTTTCTTTTATTATTTTATTAGTTTTAAGTCACAGATGCCCTGAATTCTTAAGAAATGTCAGTGTACTTACTTTCTTTCTCGTGTAATGCCTTATTTGTGTTGTATAGGAAATGTAAGATGTATTATATTGCTTTTGTGTGTCTATAAAAGGTCAGTTCAGAAACCATTTGGGTAAATGATTGATCCAGCCAGGCTCCTTAGGACTGAATTATACACATATGCATACACACACACACAGACATGCAAGTGTTTCACAAAGTAGAACAGTAAACTTGTAGTCAGGGATATTTAAAAAATATTAACCGGTTGTGCAATTAAGTTATTATATTATCCTTATTATTATCCTTTATGGTTAAGATCAGAGGGCACACCCTCAGCTATATGTTTAAGAGAGCAATATTCTACAGTAAAAGGTCTAATCGAAAAAGGAAGTACACAGCAAGAGCAAGAGAGCTGTAGGTGACTTTTTTTTTTTTTTAAGTCTTCCCCATCCGCATCACTCAGTCACAGGAAATCAGGGTGTCATTCCATCTGTCCTAGCTTTCCTCCATTTTCCCAGAGCCAGTGAAGACACACGTGCTTGAGCCATGTTTGCCCCCCAAATCTCAACCATGTCCTCTCTCCAAGCCAGGCCACACACTGCACCTTTTTCCCTTTTAATACCAAAAAAACACTTTAGCAACCACCATCATCACCATCTAATAATCCAATATTGACAAAGCCAACGCCTTCAAGCTGTAAACTTTTTGACCTGCAGATGTAATGAAAAGTCAGAAAATCTTAGTCTAAAACACATGGTGATGGTTTGGTTCCAGAGTGTCAGAGTCATGACCATGGTCATGGTCAGCTCAGCAGGAGTTGCAAAAATACTTTTTTTCCTGACACAAAGTGTGCCCTCAGTGTTATCTCATTACCCGGGTCAGAGGTTAACAGGCTTTTGATTAGTGATATTAGCGGAATCCTCCATAACACCAAACACAGAGGAGAAAACATGTGCGCTTTCAAAACAGCTGCTTTATACACTGCCGGGGAGTAAATTCAAACAATTATTCAAACAATTTATGGACATAAGAGGAAGGTTACCTGGATTTGCATAAAGGCTTGGCAAATGCTTGATTATCTAATGAGGTTAGGCACAACTAAGGCAGTTAGCTACCACGGAAAGCTAAATAGGCCATGCAGGTAAACAGAGGATTAAAAAGTCAAATAAGCTCAGTCGAGAGAAGGAGAATATGAACTGTATGGGGAAAGGCAAGTTAAGCAGGCCTTAGCCAGAAGCTGCTTCTTAACCTTGGAACCACAGGCAACATGGTATGAAGCCTAGAGCTCGCAACATAAAAAATGGATTTGGAGTAAACTTGACATAAAAATGGATCACTTTTTTAATTCATAATGTATGCTGTGCTATACTACCCAGGATCCCCAAAGAGAACTTCTGACAAGTTGGTTGGCCTTGTAGGTTGGCCAGCGATTCAATCAGGACGTCAAGCACTGGGCTTGAATTCCAGGCAAAAAAAAAATACTTGGCAGAGGTGGATCAAAAAAACATGGATCATTCCTTCCTCATGTCTAACTAGATCCAATCAGAGCTCTTCCCACTCCCGGTTCTTCTCTTTGTCCTCCTCTGCTTAAATCGTATTACCGCACCGGTGTGTTTGACCTCGACAGCAATCCATATGAAGCCATTTACAGTTTAACATTTGGAGTGCTGGAGATTAAGAGCAAATAAGGAGGCAGGAAGCTCAGGTTTGGAATTTGGTGTTGTCTTACATCAAGTTTTCAGTTGTTGCCTGTGGCTATCTGAACATGGACTTTCTGTTGGTGCAGTGCTTGTGTAGTGGATACGCGTCTACTTCTTGGCTTTGTAGTACAAGAATGTGTGTACCATGAGTATGTGTGTACCATGAGTATGTGTGTGTGTGTGTGAGTGTGAGAGACCCTTTCAGAGAGCCAGTCTGTTCAGTGGTAATTAGCGGTAGGTTCACTGCAGGGTGCAGTCCTGTGGTTGATGCTGGAGGGACTTATTGACTCCCACCTTGGCCTCAGCTCCTATACTCCCCTTTCTCTGCCCTCCCTCTGCCTACTCCTGTACATCTATTTGTTTGTCTTTATGAGTTTGTGTCGGTACTTGGGGGGAAAGGCGCATCATAAAGTTCTCCTGCTGAGCTCCTTTTTTTTTTTTTTTAATTAGCTGCTGTGTTTTTTGTTTTGTTTTTTTATCCCAAACTGTGTGACTCAATTCGAAAAGAAAAAAAAAAACGGAAAAACCAAATCAATACCGTAGATGTTTTTAAAGCATGCACTTTAGGGATTGGTTGTCAAGTAAAGGAACTAATGTCGCTAAGAATAATGGAAACTTATTATGTGCGCCATTTATAAGTAAACTAGAAATTGTGGTGCATGCTGGCTGTGAGCCAGGTGACATCCTGGCTTTCAGCGTAGTAGTGTTTGGATTAAGGGGAGTGAAAGGGGACACCACGGCGAGGGCATAGTGCACATGCTTTAACAGGCGTATCCACTTCGGACCACTACTGCAAATGTTCTCTTCTTAATCCCTGCCACAGTTTTTATAAGCATGCCAAGGAAAGCAGCAGTGCCAGAACTCCATCGACCCCCTTTCCAGCTTCCTCCAGCCCCACTGACGGATGCACTTGGTTGGGCCGTGACCCCTGACCTCCGCCTGCTGCCTCTCGTCCTCCACCAAATTTCCCCATAGTAGGCCCCTTGGGTAACTCAAGTGCCATTCTGATGTGTCAAATTGCTCGGGAGTTTTAGGAGACGACCCCAACCACCCCCCCCCCTCCTCCAAAAAAAAAACCTCCCCACTCCCGGCTCCTGGGGTTGCTTAAAGTGTGCACTTCGTTCCTACTCTGACAGCAGGGGCTCCCCGTCACTCCCCCCCAGCCTCTATCAGGCCTCCAAGTCTACCTCACCTCCTCTCTCCTTCCTCCAAACTGCCACAATGGCCCTGAATGACTCAATTGTCTCTGATGAAGTGAAAGACAAGGGAGTCTTCTAAATCCTCCCAGAGGGATGAACTCTCCCTCTATTGCCCAAAGAGTTCCCAGAGAGAGAGTGTGTGAGAGGAGGGGCACGCCGGCAACAGTAAGTTAGAAAAATAGTTGTTTTTTGCCATGTTCTAAAGCAGGAAGGTAAAAGTTCTCTTATATTAACACTTTTTTTGCTCAAATGTAGAACATGCTCAGGTTTTGAGAACCGTAGTGCCACAAGTGTTTTTTTTCACACTGTGTCATGTCAGGACACAATGCAGCACTATTTTAAAAAATGACTTTAACACAGGAGGACCACCGTGAATGGGATGCTTCTGGGCATCACAGGAGTAACGCAGTGCTGATTTATCTTGACACTTGACATGATATTACAAGAACTAAATTATTATTATATTTAGACAACCTGTGAGGTACTTCTATTTACTTCGAAATTATTCACCTAGTTGATTTTGTTAATTCATGTTGTTGCATTATGTTGCATGTAGCACCTTGATCCCTGAGGAACGTCGTTTCGTTTCACTGTGTACTGAACTGTGTATGCATGAAATGACAAATAAAGCCTACTTGACTTGTCTTTACAAGAGAACTCAGCATCACTGGATTATAGGATTGTCTTGAAATAGAAAGTAAATATTGAGATTGTGTAAAAAGCAGACCCTATTTTCTGTAACCAGACAAATTAATAAAGCAAAGAAGAAGGTGATCCATAGAAAGGTATTTTAGATATGTGAAAGATAGACAGAGAGAGAGAGAGAGAGAGAGAGAGAGAGAGAGAAAGAAAAAAAAGGGAGAAAGGAAGGGGGATACAGGGCTGGAGGCTGTAGACAGCATACGGCTGGCCAGCCTCCCACTAGAGACACCCAGCAATGCCCTCCACGTCCCAGTCCATCTGTGCCCAGGGGTCAGGCGCATACATAGCGAAACGCACAGAAACTCGCGCACACACACACAAACGCATGCATACAGGCACCTACACCTGCACATGCACGGGGTTAGAGGATGTCAGGATTGGTGTAACAGCTTGCAGATTATGTAGACGCAAAAATACAAAGCCCTTCTTTTCACTAAAGCTGTGTGAAAGTCGTGTAAAACCCTGGAACTCCTGGCTAAAACCTGTGTGCGAAGAGGAAGAGTGTTCAAATGCACAAGTCCGGTGAAACGGGGGCAGATACAACCGCTCCCGTTCTCATAGTCTCCACCGTCATCGGCCAAGTTCTCCGTGCTACTGAAGCCCTTCGCCTCACCGACTCGTTCGCAGGTGCAGGAGTGCAAAGGCACTCGGGGATGCACATACTTCACCTCACTCAAGTACAAACTCACTTTCATGAAAGAAGCAATTTTCTGTGATTGTCGAGAGGACAAAATGATGATCGAGCCGGGCTCTTTGAAAACCGCTGATCCAAGGAGAGGAATCTGTACCTATCTCCAGATGTAAAAGGAAAGCGTGTATGTGTGTGGCAGACATTCAAATGCCCTTGATTTCAGGTGAACAGAAGAAATGGAGATGGAACGCAGAGGAAAAAGAGGATTGGTGATGGAAGACTTGCCCCATCACTACATGAAACTAAAAGTAACTCTACACAAGAGCTCTTCACACTTGCTTAGTTCTCCTAATACACATTTTATGAGTAAATAAAGAAGAAGAAAAAAACAAAAAACGAGAAAAGAACGTCCCACCAGCTCAGAGAGCCTGAGGCAATTTGCAAGCAGGAAAATAAAGGCAGAATGTGGGCAGGCCTGGGGTTTGTGTGCCCCGGGGCAGGAGAGGCTCTGCAGGGCCTGCATTTACTCCAAAGCCAGAACCGCTGGGGGCTTCTCAGCCCACTGACAGCACGGGGCCTGAGACCCCGGCTCACTCTCCTCCAACCGCTCACCTCTCACCTCGCTCTTTCTCCCTTCTCCTCCATCCACCCTCTGACACGTTCTCCCTCGCTCTTTACTCCTCTCCTCCTCTAAACAAATCCTATAGACTATTCAAGAGACAGCTGCCTTTTGAAACTCACGGTGGCGTCTTTCATCTTGTACTTCTCAAAGAAAAGACTTGCGATGAGAAAGAAAAAAAAAAGAAACTACATATATATATTTTCTGGTATGCTTTTGTATATTTGTGGTTTGTGGTTTACCAGTGGCACGGTTCTCACCTGCCATGTGCAACGCTCTAAAAACCTCTGCCATGTTAAACATACAGATTGTGGCGAGTCTTTAACAAAGGCAGACCTCATAACACACACAAAACCCGTCTCATAAAGGTGTGTTTATACTACACAGTCCCAAACGCTAAGGCATGAGGCATCCGTGGCCTCACTCGCACTCTGTTTGTCTTGCAGGTGTGGGCTAATGCAGTAGTCAAACAGCAGCTGAGTCACCTGAAATGTTCAGAGCAGCGCCGGGCAACACCTTACGCCTGGGCTATTAATGGAAGGGGAGCTGCTAGCTGGAGAGCTAAGCTAACATGGAGAGATACTGTCATGCGATATGTGACAATAAATCACATAAATGGAACCCTTCCAGGAGGTAATAAAGGAAGGTCCTGTCGAAGTCCACAGAAGCTAAGCAGCACGTCTAACGTCAACGTATCAGTTAAACCCCTTACTGAGCTAAAAGTACAGAGAGTCCAGATCGGGTACCAGATGTACGCCTGTATCCGGCAACATGTAACGCTATATCCTGAGATACAACAAAAATAAAAGTTTCGTTAATTCCTAAAACTACACAACTTCCGTCTAATTTGTCAACAAAGATAAAAATAATGTATTTTGAACAACATGGCAAAAAAGGGGTTACTTTATCTTAATAATCTTTTATCTTAATCTAAAGCATCCTTTAGATTTTTGCAACTGAAATACACAAAACACAAAAACACAAAAGCGCGATGTTAATCCAAACACATTTGTATTATTAGTAAAAGCATCACTTTTACTCAGTGCGGTGGCTGTTCCACTCATCTCCCTGCTCTCTCGATCCGTCTTTCACTGATTGATTATCCTCTCCTCAACACACTTTATAAATAGACGCTTGGGTCAGAGTGTTCAGTGCCAGAATTTGCACCAGCAGGGGCTCACAGGCATCTGAAATCTACAGAAGTCTATCTGACACTGACACACACACACACACACACACACACACACACACAGTTCAAGCCTTCCACAGTGAGAGGTTCTCATTCCGGCCCTGTGGAATCTCATACACACTGACCTACTTAACAGCTACGTGCGCATGGGCCTGACTTCTAGCTCAGCACTAGGTGTGCCTGAGAACAGCTCGAACGGAGTCGGCGTGGGGTTCGGACTTTGGAGCGTGTACGCAAACGCGCACACACATACGCACGTGCACACACACACACGGTGAATACTGTAATTCCCTAGAGAGAGCTGGGTCATCCCTAGCCACTATGAGGTGGTAATTATCACAAGAGCACACTCCCAAGTTCAAAATGAAGTGGGTTCTCACCTCCAGCAGCAACAGCAGCCTTCAAAAAGCATCAAACACACACCACACACACACACACACACACACACACACACACACACACACACACACACACCTTGGAGCACTTCAAACTCCATATTCATAAGGCCCTGGCCCTGGAGTGCAGCAGAAGCCCATTATCAGGACTCAGAGTCGAAATTTAGAATGGTTTCAGGACAAAAGCGTGGACACGTCCACAAAGAACACCCTCAGGAAATATCCTTACAAAAAACAAGACAAAACAAAAAAAATCCTAAACACCGATCCTAGCGCTCCCAAGATCAAACCCGCTCTCACAGAGCACGTCCGAGTGTCCTGCACCATGCAGACTAAATACATGAACATGTACGTTATATGTATATTTATACATTGTGGTTATATTGTGGAGCCTGTAATCATGAGGTCATAGAGAAAACCCAAGTCAACCACACAGACACCATCATGGGAAATAAATCAATAAATAACGTGCTAGTGGTTAATTGGAACTGGAGCAGGCCAAAGTGAAACCCTGGGAAAATCAGACACTATGGATAGACTACAGTAGGTTTCCTGGTGACCCCATGAGCAACACCCCTCATCTGCATAATGACCCGGACCTGGTGTCCTCTCCACATCCACATCCAGCTCTCCTCTCAGTCTCTGTTAATTACCGCCAACGTCCCTGCACTAACGACAACAACATACACCACCATCGCACCAACCAATTACTACAGAATCTTTAATGCCTTAGTGCCTTCTTTCCCCAACTCCCATATACACATGACCACACACACACACACACACAGACACACACATAGCCCCAGAGGTGATCACTGCCTGGGAGACCAACACAGGCGAAAGTATTATAGTTTATTATAGTTAGTCAAACTGACAAAGTTAATTACAAAAACACAAGAATTACGATACACAAGAAGATGTCCCTTGATGAAAAGTGAAAGAACCGACTGAAATAAATGCATCTTGATTTTTAGTTATGTTACCCGCCGTGCTGTGAGTATATATAGTGAATAGCTGCTGATATTGCTAGTGTTTGCTCCGTCTGGCTGAACAAAATTAAAGGCTTAATATTACTGCAATCCAGTGCAATACTTTTAAATAATTAAAATAAACTTCACCATGTTGTTTGGCTTAATTCCCTGGTTATTTCAGGGTGGATCAACCACAAGGTGTGTATCTCTATAATTGCTCACCACTGTGTCTGCTGATGAGTGGTGCGCGCCTGGTAAAGAACTGAACCCCGGTTCAGATTTGACAGCGGGTTGGATTCTGTTTTTAATTTATTACGACAAACTGTAAAAAAACAACAAAAAAAAGCACATTTTCGGAGTCGTGCATAAACCATAGGACAAACGGGTTTATATTAGAGAGCTGTGTTCCCACCATGACACAGACCCTTGTTAGAGATCACAACAGTGTATAGAGTGTGAGGCCTCTACACGCACCAGCTGCATGTGGAATTTTACTCCTGTAACAGATTCAGACAGCTCTGTGTCAGATCAGAAGAGAAGGAAGCTGAATGTAGCTGAACATGCATGTAGCTGCTTCCTCAGCCTGCTATGGTTTTTTTTTTTTTTTTTCATCAAACCTCCATTTAAAGAATTGAAGTATTGATGCAATACGGCGCAATATGGCAGGTGCACGTCACCCGGCGCGCGATTAACAAGTCTCCCGTTTATTTAGTATGGAACAGAGTATGGAATGTAAAAATAAATAAATAAATAAATAAACAGATGGCGTTTATAAAGGTTAGCATGTCCTAAAACAAGCCTTGGCTACAAACTGTGTGTTTTTGTCAGCTGAGGGAAGCCGTACCGAAAAAAAAAAAAAAAATCCCTCAGCCAAGCCATCAAGTTGAACAGTGAACTTCACAGTAGTAGCTGCCTTTCTATGCCTCTGCTTTTGATGTTACCTCCAAAGCAAGGGATCAAAGGCTTGGAGTGTGGCGTGGGGAAGTCCCAGGCTCTTAGCCTGCCAGCCCGTGATATATGCAAAAGTCTATGCCAGAGAGAGAGAGAGAGAGAGAGAGAGAGAGAGAGAGAGAGAGAGGTGGGAGGGGGAAAGAGACAGAGACAGCGAGAGGGAGAGCGGGAGCAAGCTTGCATGGAATGTGACTAAATAGTGTGCTTCATCCTAATGAAGTCCAAAGATGATGCAATCACTCCTTTCAGCAATCGCTGCTAATACAAACCAAGGGCTGATTGCTTTGGCGGCGTGGGCACAAGGTGTGTGTTCGCGCCACCTTCACACTCGCACCTACACTCCTCTAACCACTGTCACGTTTACTATGAAATCAAGAAGAACCAAGATTATCTGTAAACAGATGACTAAAGAAGATCTGCATGCACGTTGGAGCCACTGCTGAAAGAAACAGACATGTGTGTGTATGTGTGTGTGCACAGACCCACCAATGGTCTCAGCTGTGCAAAATATGACCACAGAGGTTTGTTCAAAATGCCAGACCTACTGGACACATTGGAATACAAACACACACTCACACACGTACACGTCTCTCTCTCTCTCTCTCTCTCTCTCTCTCTCGCTCTCTCAGGCACACACACCCTTTCCCCCAGGCCTATAGGATTAAGAGGTCCAGCTGCTGACAGCAAGCCCTTCCTTCCCACATCTCCCATGATGCACCTCCCCTCCCCACCCGGCCCTTCGGCCCTGTTCTGCCAGGAAGGAGGACACACCTGAACTTGACATTGATCTGCTCCAGCCTCTCTCTCTCTCTCTCTCTCTCTCTGTCTCTATCTGTTTACACATATACACACACAAAATCACATGCTATGGTATTCATGCCTGTGAGGGGTGGAAAAGTGAAAGGCTATAAAAGACAGGCAAAAAGAAAAAAAGAGAGTACTGAGACGAGAGAAGACAAAAAGTAATGCCCGCTTTTCTACTGCACGTGACAGTACCCTATAACCCTGCGCACTCACAGCAGCCGCTATTAGCCTTAGTGGGTCAGTGCACGTGTGGCCATGGGTCAGGTGGCGTGGCCATTCTAGAGTGTGTACCGCACAGTCAGATTCTTCAAGAGTCACAGCCTCGAAAGGAGGAGGAAAGACCTGAGCACATATAATGGGCCTGTTGTTGGGGGGACGGAGGAGAGCGAGGAGGAGAGAAAGGGAGTGGGAACGAGTATGGAGGACTGAAAACATGGCGGGATCTGATTTCAGCCTGCCTGCGTGCCTGCCAGGTCCCGGCCAGGCCTGCTGGCACTCTGTCCTGCTCGAAGTGTTCCTGCTCTATTGGGTCAGCGCAAGTGGAGTCACGATGAACTCTGCTAAGCTGATTCAGCAATAATAAAATTATCAGCGACATACCGAGGAGGAACGCAGGCAGTCGTCTCGTCCGTTTTTAGTATAAATGCGGTAACAAATAAGTGAACCTATAACTCAGAACATGTTTGCTAAAAGTTGATCCATGCGCAGAACTGTGTACCTATTTGTACATTAAGAAGCGCGAGTACAGGTAGAACTGGCCTGAAATAAAAATAAGCATCGAGTTGCCAACTGGGATGTGCTACTAAATCTGGGCTTCAATTTGAGCTGTAGTGATGGATAGCTAATGAGAAAGAAAAATCCATCCAGTACAACAGCAAAATACCACAGACACTGCTGATCGCTAACTCCCTGCGTAGCTGAGATAAGACGAGGGAAAACAGAAAGAAAGAAAGCGAGGGGTAGACAGCTAAAGGGAGGCAGAGAATGAGAATGAAGGAGTGAGAGCCGTAGGAAGAAAAAAAACGCAATGATGACAAGTAAGCGCAAAGACCAACCAGGATTTACTTTCAAAAGAGCTTCCATTGATCTTTTTTGATAGACCTGCAATAAATCAAACCAGATTGACTCACATGAGAATGATGTCTAATCCTTTAGTCAGATCCAGAAGAACTCCAACCAAACCAGCTGTTAATTTAGGCTTTACAAGATAAAGCATGAGAAATCCAACCTGAAGTACCCTAGGGCAGGGGGCTTACATCATGTCTGTAAAGCAATCAACTTATTGTAAGTTTGCAGACATAATCAGTGAGCGAGAGAGAGACAGAAAGCGAGGGAGAGAGAGAGAGAGAGAGAGAGAGAGAGATTGAATACAGTCTTATAGGGCCAAAGGTGTGGATGGTAGTTGGAGAAATAAATAAATTGTGTTATGTAGAATTAATCCAGTGTACAGGCTACAACAGAGATATAGAATGATGGACACCATGAGAGAGGAAGGGAAGGAGGGAGAAAGTGGAGAGCTTAGGGTAGGTTTCATGTTTGGACAGCCTGTAATTTCCCAGGAGCTTGGCCCAATGCCCGCATATAGTGCCACCTCGGTCATGCCTGGGTAACCACATAGTGGCCAGGCCATAATCAACCATGCTAATTAAAACCGCTATTTTTGTTTGCTTGTTTTCTTTCTAAAGTCCACACTTCCTGTTGGCGGAAGTGTCGGCAAACACCATCTAGCCCACAATGGTTACATTTCTAATGTCTTTTTCAGCTCCACATCCTGTTTGTGTGTCAGAGAAATGACAGATGTTGGAGAGAGTGGGGTAGGAGGGGCCGAGCATGAACGATGGGAAGGAACTGTAGAATGATCACAAACTCAAACCAACAAACGTATTATTCACAAGGTCACATCTTCTTGCCTTTTACATCTCCCTTTTATAAGAGCAACAAGATCTGAAATCTGAAATGCGATTCCAGATGACCAGGGCCTTTCACTCAGGTTCTGACGGGTTTCTGAAAAAAAGCAGGCTTGTAGCCTCTGGAAAGTGTCCAAGGGAAGCTGTGGCTCACGAGTCAAAACAACGGTTCACGTGAAATCGAGAGATAAAGCAGGAGCCCTCACCCCCTGCTTCTCCACACCCTTCAGGATACACATGCTGCACACAGGGATCACTTGGACTTTGGATGTCTGCTCTGTTCCAACTAAACTCATGCTAAATAAGCCGACGGGTTTTACCATGCACACGCATCCATGTACAGGAGAGTGCCGGTTTTGCTGCACTCTGTTACACATGCTATCTTTAGTTCTGCACTGAAGCACTTCCTCTCACCCCTAACCCCCCCTTCCCCTGGTGTAATGGGATCATACTACCTAGCCCCATGCCTCATCTTGCCTCCTCCTAGTCCATGCACAGGGTCGCACTTTTAATTACACAGAAACAGTAATCCCACCAGACAGATGGCAAACAGGCCAGTTCCCGACGACTGGACGTCCAATTGATTCACCTCCGATGATTTTGGGCTAAATTCTACCCAACACAGCAACGTTACAGAACGGGATTTGCTTAAAAGCCTCGTGAAAGCAGATGTGCCCTCTTACCCAGCATCTGTGACAGAAATCAAGAAGGCGTGAAGAAACAGAAGAACAGACTAGGCTGTGTTTCAAATGAAAAATAATATAATCAGTGGAAACAAACGTACACCATTTTTATCCCTTTAGAAAGGCCCGAGTCTGACTGAGCCATTCGGAGCAACTCAGTGTGGTAAACCACATATCAAGTGAAAATGAGAAGTGACAATGATGTTCTTTTCTTAAAAGAGGGAACGTGTTTAGTTTATGGGTTTTATTCAGCACTGTGGTTTTTCTTTCGGGAGCATCCCAGGAATCCACTTTTTCCTTGAAAACCCAGCGGCAAGCAAGTCTTTAGCCGTTTACTGCCAAAGTTCTAGTCATCCTCCACCTCTCCGTCTGCCACCGACTCCGGTTAACAATTAGTGGTCGTTTGTTCCAGCGTCTTAGACCACAGATTCAAGAGGGCTAAACTATGCAACGTCCCTATCAAGGGGTCAACATAAACTCATTCGGCGACGCTGTCCGAAAGGCCATCGGTGCCAACATCGAAACAATGTCTCTACTGCCAACGAGATTTTTGACTCCAATGTTTAACCAACGTGGTTATGCATTCGAGCGCCTTCCAAAGTAATGCCAATAAAATATTTGGAGCCTGTCTTCTGTGCGGTACACTTATGAGTAATCACCTGTCATGTTGCTTGGTGTTAATGAATCTCTGATTGTTACATGTTGCGGCCAAACCTCTGGGTATCATGTTTCATGCAGGGAGGACGGACTTCAATGCCGTTGAGGCGGGCAACTCCTCAGCCTTGCACCAGAGCAATAAATCTGCCCTAACCATCGGAGGACATGTTACAATGCAGCACTATATTCACATCTATCTGTTTAGAAAGCACGACATGGCAATAAACCCAAGAAATTCTAAAGCGTGTTGTCCGGCTCCACAGGGACATGAAGACCGTAGCTTTGCCTTTTATCACTGCAAGCCAAATTATTTTAAGAAAGTCTCATGTTTGAATCCGTATGGAATAGCTGGTTAAAACATTTGTCCTGTCTTTGCCAGCCTCCTCTTCAATGGAAACACTTGTGTGAAGAGGTATGTCGATCACTGTAAACTGATCTGAGGAGCATACAGGAAAGTCCAAGCTATGTTTTTGCTGTCTGTGTTAGACAAGGAATTCCACTCAGCAGTTGTCTTGTACCAGAGTATGTGAGACAGAAAGGGGAGAAGACGAGATTATTCCAACTACACACCCTCCAGAGGAAGAAGGGTTTGGCTTCCAAAGAAAGTACAAGGTGAAGATCGAGAACACTGTCTGGCATGTCTGGTTAAGCAAGGAGTTCCTAGTATATAGTTCCTAGGCTACTTCCTGTGGAAAACACAGGGCAGGGAGAAAGCCGGAAATTGCTCTCAAATCCATTTGGCTACTGAAACGAATGGTTTCTGAAAATAGTCCAGAGTCTTGGGGGTCCTTTTCATTTCTATAGAGATATTTTTAGGGAATCCCAATGTTGTCATGAGGAATGTGTGTTTACTGGCCATCAGCATTATGTCTGTTCACACTGAAGTAGCATTAAGCTGACCACAAGGAGCAACATGAGTGCAGAGAGGTCTCCCTGTTCTTTTAGACCCAGACCACAGGGTTGAGTATTTGAGGCTTTAGGCCACACAGCAACTGTAAGCAGACAGCTTGGCCAGCTGCCCAAGTCAGCTCCCCTTTCATGACGTCACATACACAGTCAAGCGACAGGAGTCAAACCTTGCTTGTCCTGCCAGATTTGTGGTGGCTCAAACAGTTAAGTCTCTAGGCTTCTGATCAGAAGGTTAGGGGTTCAAGAGCCAGCACCGCCAAGCTGCCACTGATAAAGAAGGGCCCTAACCTTATCTGCTCCAAGCTGACCCTTCGCTCTGACCCCAGCTACCTAACTGGGATATGAATACATGTGAAAAATAACCAAATCATAATCTTAATCTCCAACACAGGACATGGTTAACCTCATACCGCATGTAATGTTTGGCGATGGCAGAATCTACCACCCAGACACCAATAATGTGTCTCCCCTTGTTACAGCCTGTGTCCATACGCTGTAAAGCACCAACTCTTCCCTATGCTGAGCTCCGAGTTTGCACACTGCTCAACTTGTTTAACTGTCAAGTGATTTTCTCTACAAGACATTAGGTGTTTAAAACATACTGAGCACACATCATAAAGCTTACAGTCCTGCAGTAGCAGCATTCAGCAACTGTAGCTTAATCAGAAACTGTAGAGAATGTACTTAAAATGTTACTAGGTTGCCTTGTCCCTGGTGTAGCCCAAAACTATTTTCATGACCTGTGTTCTTTCAGTTAATCCTCCTCTGTGGATAAGGTGTGTTACTGAGGTGAGCAGAAAGACTGTGTGAATGTTCAGGCAGCAGAGTGCGGTAGTGTATGGTATGGAGATGAGAAGGTCGAGGCTGCTCAATGGGTGGCCCGCAAGGAACATTTTGTCCTCTCTGCCTCATTTGCGTAGAGACGCTGCTTTCCTGCACTCAGTGTATCTTTTTGTCACTTCAGCACTCCGGGTCCATTTGTATGATCCGCTGAAATGGCAGGAGAAGGAGTGATGGCAGGACAGGAGGGATATGGGGAGGGTGCAGGTCCAAAGAAACCAGACATACACAACCATCTAGCCTTTTGCACACCCCTGACTAATGTGCGCCGACACTCGTACATCACCCGCAAATTGGCCAAATGAATTAACCATGGCCCCTGCTTAGCGTTACAGGCTTTAAATAGATTTTCCCCTTTCCAGGTCTGGCCAATAATTGCATTTATCCATCTTGTTGAAGCACGGTTTACACACTTGCTAACATCATGCCAATCCAGGCTACATTTTCCGCTCCACTGGCAGGAGTGGGGGCGATTTGTCATTGGATCACAACAGGTCATTCAAACAACAATTAGTTGACTCCCCCGTATGTCAATGTCTACCTCTCCAGTAGGCACGGTCTTGGGGACTTCTATTTATCCCCTCCTTGCTCTGTCTTTACACCGCCTCCGTTGCTTTGCTTAGTGAGATGAATTGGGCTTAGCTGTACTTCAATATCAATCAGCTAAACCACCAGGCTCTAGCAAACACCATCCTGAGGACTAAATGGAGCCTGAAGCTAGGGATCCTGACTAGGCAACTTTCAGCACAGACAAAAACCCAAGACAAACCTGCAGAAACAAATGCAAGCCTGTGCACACACACACACACACACACACACACACACACACACACACACACACACACACACACACACACACTGAGGGCTTGTGGCTAAACTGCACTAGGGGTCAGCTCTACACTCTTGAGTGTTTGAACAGTAGTGCATTAGACACTGTGAGGCCCGCGGGACAATTGAGCTATGTAAACACTGAGAACTTCCTTCCCTGCAGCCATTCAGGCCTGTGCTGAGACAGCCCACTGTTTAAATAGCACTGAATACCACAGCATACTCACTACTAAACATCTGCTCTCTGTGGTACCAGGCGTAGGATCGAGCAGGAAAGTCGACTGAGGACTTTTATCGGCATTAAACAAAAGCACGCCTTTTTTCCTTGATCATTCAAGAAAGCAAAAAGCTACTGTACGAGTACTGTACAAGCCTTTAGCTTAGAGCTTAGACTTAGAGCTTGAAACCAGGAAAGCCGGCCACTCGACGCCACTCATTATGACAAAGCAGGCAATTTATCTAGACTGATATTTGAAAAATGCAAAGTGTGACGGCTCATAAAGATAGAGGAGCAGTAAAGCTGCAGATAAAGAAAAGCTGCGTTCTAAAGGCCACACTGATGTACGGAACGCAGCCAAGGTCACATGACTCCGGGTGGCGTGTCTAAATCTGTCAGGCGTCCAAAGACAACAGCCCCGGGTCAGGATTAGGCCCTCTTTCCTTATAAATCACTCTTGTCTCATCGCTCACTCTTTTGCCTCTGTCAGATAGGCAGCAAAAACAGATGACTATTTACTATCAGTGACAGACGCTCATCATCGCTGTTAAACGAGAGGAGCCGCTGGATTACACACCTCCTCTGTCATTGTGACGAGTCTCACGCCCTGGAGATGAGAGCGCATCATTACAATCTCACTCCACATCACCGATCGCCGCCTAATGTCTAGCGCATCCTCCGCACCCTCAGGCCGCGCGACCACCGATACTCATCCACTCAATTGTCCTCCAACCGGAATGTAATTTGCAATTCAACACAGGAAGTCAGTCCTCTCTATATCTGGAACTGTGTTGTGTTCCCTGGAATTTTTCTTCCTCGAAGTTTTGCATGGCCCTCGGATGAGATGCACTTCCTATTTAAATTGATTCATATTAATCTAAGCTCAAATAAATTAGTGCATAGAGTAAGAAAAAAAAATAAAGTGTTAATAATATGAAACATTATCTATTCTATATACGACAGACTGAAATTACTGAATACATCAACACTATCTCTAAGACTGCAGGTGAGCTCCTATTTCATGCCTATAATTTAAGAATACATGTGTTTATAAATGCATTATCCGTGACTGTAGGACAATCTGCTCTTGGGAGGTTCATTTGTGTAAAAAAAAAACACACATTTTCAGTGTATGAATTGTGCTAACGTTTTTTCTGCTAATCCATAAAATAATATTCCTTCCGTTAAGGAGTATTTGCTTTAGCTTATGCTCACATAAAAATGCAATGCAGCTAAAGTATATTAGCCCAAAAAAAGGGGAGGATGCATTTGTGTACACGTTCACATTCTTAGGACCGTCTTCAGAGCTTAACTGCCAGCAATGAAAAAGTTTAATTAGAAGATTAAAAATACACAGCGCGAGTGTTATCACTCTCTTATTCTGTCAATTGTGTTTCTCCAGGACAAAATGCTTCCAAAGTAGGCGCAGGAATTAGTGTTGATAATTAAAGCGAACAAGATTTTACCTTCAACAAGAGAAAGATTCCATAATCACAATTAGCAATCTGAACACTGAACACGTGTGCTGATCCGAATTAGACTAATTCTCTTATCAATTGGAAACATTTCATATAATAAACAGGCTTACATGATCAACACACTCCTCGTACGATCGTACGCACAGGCCGTAATAACAACCCCATGTAAACCACACGTACGCTTCTTCCTCTTTCATGTAAATCATTTTTATTATTATTCGTTCATTGTAAAACAATGCTGACGGAATCCAAAATATGCAATAATCTACTTTGACAAGTTTTTGAAACATATTGAGATGTGCCTGCTATTTATGCTCCGTAAAATCTTCATAACGGCTCTAATCTGAGGTGCTGTAAATTGGTGATTTCTGATGCTGTAACTCTAAATGAACTTCTCCTCTGCAGCAGAGGTAAGTTTGGGTCTTACTTGCCTGGGATAGCCTTCATGAGAGGCAGGTTAATTTCATTTCATTTTCTGTTCTTGTAAGAACTATAGCTAACCTTCATGTCTTAAAATAACAAATGACTGTCATTGTTACTTAATTAACTAATGGCAAATGTGTTATTTCATAGAAATAGAAAAATCCAGTATTGTGCTATATATTGTGTGTGTTATTGTGTGTGTGTATGTGTGTATATATATATATATATATATATATATATATATATATATATATATATAAGAATTTAAAATAAAATCTTCTGTATCATAACTTATATTATATATATATATACACACATTTTGATACAGATTTTATTTTAAATTCTTATCATTAAATGACATGTAAAAGGAAGCACTACAGAAATACTTGAGCTGGTAATAACAATGTAGTTTACTTTACATACTCATTCAGGTGTGTTCTGAACTTTGGCACTGATTGCTCTTATCTTTACTATTTTGGTAATAAAACTACAGTGAAATCATCATGACTACATGCACGCATATATACGTAACAACATATATATATACACACACACACACACACACACACACAAACACACACACGCGCACACACAAAAAACACAAGTACATACTTAGTCACTATCATTTGTCATAGAAAGGTTAAAGGGAGAATCCTTTCCAACAGAAATCATGTCAGTGTGTGTGCACTTTGGCCGAGCGCGTTCCAATTCAAACAAAAAAGCCAAGTGCCGCTGAATTCCAGAGTCACTTCACTCTGAGCACTCATTCTGATGACGAGGCTCGGGTCAGGAGGAGCTAATAAACGCAGCAAACGGGCCGATTTACTAAAAGAGAAGAAAAGCCACACACATGGCTTGTCCATCAAACGGGGCTATAAACTTGTCACCTCCCTGCCCGTCTTTTCTCGGTCCTGCTGTGTTTTTTTCACCCTCTTTTTTTGACGGAGATAAATGCAAGGCCTCAGGGCTCTATTGTTTGGACATCTAACCAGGAACTATGGCCGCTCTCATTGCCCCAGTATTAGCAGCAATTATGCACCCTATTCAGGCAGGCTTTGTGCGTCTCCCTCCCCGTCATCCACCCTCGGCCCCTCCACAGTGGGCAAATCGGCCACTGGCTTTCCCGCTTTTCTCAGCCTCCCTG
Organism: Clarias fuscus; assembly: GCA_030347435.1. Taxonomy (NCBI): domain Eukaryota; kingdom Metazoa; phylum Chordata; class Actinopteri; order Siluriformes; family Clariidae; genus Clarias; species Clarias fuscus. Next base: position 14,795,305 of record CM059220.1, read on the forward strand.
TCGCCTCCGCACGAATGCTGCACGGACTAACCACCTCAAACAGCTAAAATGATACACTACTACAGCCTGAGATATGAAATATTATGGAACAGTAATACAGTACAGAACTTGTAATGAAGTTAATATATATAATTTGATTCATTAACGATTCATATATATATATATATATATATATATATATATATATATATATAGAAAGAGAGAGAGAGAGAGAGAGAGAGAAATTACAAATAATTTTAAATATAATTTAAACAAAGACACCCACATTCCAACACAATCTAAATAACGTTTCCAAAAAATCCATTCTTTAAAAAAAACCCTTCCTAATATTGCATCTATAATTATTTTTTTATTCTGCAGAAAGTTTTCTGCATTTCGGTTTTTGTAACATATTAGTTTGTATACTGTTGCTGCTGCAAAGTTTTACACCAAAACAAATTTGCACATAACGATCAAATCAGCATGAGCGCTGTGTGTGAACTGCATAGGATACATGCACATGTGAGGCACAGAGAGAGAGAGAGAGACAGAGAGAAAGTGAGAGAGAATAATATGATTTCCATGTTTTGGGAGCCCTGCGCAGTGTGGGCCAGCAGGAGGACTATATTTACCAGATGACAAAAGTTGCATTCCAGATGTACAGTGCAATCTTTGTGCTGAACTTTATGGAAATGAATGGTGGACAAGAGGGGGGCTGGGTCAGCGACACACAGCTGCTAAGGCAATGCTGCTACGTGAGACCTCAAATTTACAACGGCTGCAGCTTCACGTTTCTCAGGCACAGGAGAGCGTCACGCTCGCTCACTTATTTACAAACACACACTTAAAAAAAAAAAAAAGATCCTAATATTATCGACGACTGTGGTTTTATTTCCTTTGTCCTGTTTTTTTTTTTTTTTTTTTAGAATATTCCAAAATGGATTTTTATATGTTTCTTTTTCTGTAAAGGATATAATTACAAGATGACATAATGTTCGTAATAAAGCTCAGCAGAGTGTAGATCAGACTATAAACATGGACACATAAAACACGTGGATTTCACAAAAAACTTTAACACAAACACTTCCACACCACATTTTATACAAAAAAAAAAATGCAGCCAACTAAAATCACCAAACAATAACTAAACCTATCAAGAACACACACGCATACACACGCTCATACACACCAAAAAAACTCAATAAATATTTACAGGACTAATCTTTTCCATTCATTCACCAGGCGCTAACAAAACCTTACTGTACTCTCTCTCTCTCTCTCTCTCGCGCTCTCTCCCCTACATCTGCGATTCATTGACTTTACAATTTACCACATGTCGAGATGGGAGAGGTCGAGACTCCATCTGAATCACGGCACAAATATGCGAGTGATTTATTGTTTTAAAAAACGTGGGCCGATTTAGTGCAACTCCACTTTTCCTGCGCATTACTCCTATTGGCAGACCATGAACAATTACAGTTTGGACTAATTAAGGCCTGAGAATGTGCTGTGTGCCACTAATGTCTCACAGGCCCCAATTTCAGCTTAATGCTGCCAAACTTTGCTCCCCGACTTAACTCGCTGAAATCCAAAACAGATTGCACTTTTTCTTTTTCTTTTTTTTTTGTGCGTGGCTGTTTATCAAGCTCGAGCAAAATAGCACATCGTTTCTGTCTTGCGTGGGTCGAGGAGACCGGGAGGAGGAGAAGAAAAGAGAAAAAAGACAGGGGGGGAGACAAGAACAGAGAGACTTTGCTTCTACCATTCTTTATAAACAAAAGTGATTTGCAAAACAAAAGGATGGCAACCTTCTAAATAAACTGAGAGTGTGTTTTGCGGAGAGCAGCACAAAACCCGGCCGCGTCGCTCGCTGAACCCCCCGCGGACAGCAATTAGGAGCCATCAACATGTAAAGCCAATTTGATAAGGTAGGAGTCTATCCGCCCCAAATCCGCATTAAACTATCTTTTGCCCTTCACACGACAAGCTATTCAATGTGGAAGCACAACACAGTTAATCCATGAGATACGGCATTGTGGGCTAGGTACTAATAAAATGCTTGGAAAGATAGTGTCAGGGTTTATTAAAATTTGTTCACTGCCACACAAAGGACTCGCACACACTGCTTTTTTTGCCGTAATAAATTCTCTTCAAAATAACTTGCATAGAAATTATTATGAATTATAATATGTAACAGTAATATGTTTATTATTGTAATTATTATTATTATTATTATTTAAAATGACAGATTGGGAGCAAACTATTACATCAAATAGAAACAAAGGGGTGAAAATGGAAAAAAGAAATAAAGGGCAGATTGTGAAATCAATCCCCATGTCAGGCTTACTGTGGAATTTCAGAGACCATCTTTTTCTTTACTCATAAACGGAGCAGAGGACACGGGCTGTTGCAGGTTTTCCCCTTATTTTATTCCTGGCTCTTATTTTTTATTTACTTTTTTTTTTAAACTGCACATAATTATACATTGAAACCTGAAACGCTTGCCAAAGGTCTACAGGCCTAAGGAATTATGGGGCCAGGGGTGGCGTCAAATATCTTAACATTCATAAGTCGCAGAGGCAGTAAATAAACCCAGAGGATTTACAGGCATAAAGCCCTTGGTCTACACACTGCCTCGAGTCGGCCGCTGCCTGCCTCTTCTCGCAGACCCGCTGATGTGAAATGCTCCCCTACAGCAGCCCGCATAACCAGCGCCTTTAAAACCACAACACACACACACACACACACACAGGCCGCAGCCGTACATATGCATACCTCTGACCTGCTCCAGCCGCGAGGGCTGACAGGCTACTCGGGCAGATCAGTGCTGAGAGAGAGGGAGCGCTCGCGTTGGCAGTGTAGCGTCATGTCAAATTTCTAAACGCCACCTAATCATCATAGAGATTTTGAGGCCAGGCTTGTTGGAAAAACAAACTTCCCGTTATTATGGCCCTCCGAGGTCAGACTAATTCAAGCCCCCTCCCGCCCCTTTCTGCACACACTCAAACACGAGCCCGGGAACAGGCGTTACATCACTATTGCACGAGACTGTCGAGGAAGAATCAGCTGACACAAGCAAGGCGTCCGAATATTCTAAAGATTGTCACATTTCAAATATAAACTTCAAGCCTGCAGCCTTCCACACAGCTGACTCTCACTAACATTACATCATGCTTCGGTGCTGTAAATTTGCCTTAACCTGAAACAGAGGTCCAAGAAATAGGCTGATTTGTACTATTCTAATCCAAACAATGCTGCATTTAATTCTGCTGAATGTGAGGAAAAACACCGGGGTGAACTGCAGCGATGTCGGGCACGATGAGAGCTCAGCACTGGCCACTCAGATGAACGCTCTGTAATAAAGGATTAACGGCATCAGAGGCAGTTAGCAGGGTTCAGCTCTGTGTGTTTGTTAAACAAAAAGACAGCTAATCGATGCTCAGGTGAATTATTTATACTAGACTTAAGTAATGTGTTACAGTGAATACAACGGCTTTCAACATCAAAGTGGTGCGGGTAGGATGCCCAGGCAACACACAGGTAGCGCAGCTCACAGAGCGAAGGAGAAAGAGGGAAGCAGAGCGAGAGTGATGGATGTAAAACTGATGCACTAAAAATTGTACACAGGCTACAGTCACTATGATATATAATACCATTATATTACACCAAACATTATAAGCTAAAAAAAAAAAAACTAACCAACTCACAAGATACTGTATATATTTACACAAGGACACACCGCAAGATATCTATTACAATCTAAAGGGAATAAAAGAATATATTGTATTAAGGAAACAATGAATAATCACTGATGTTACAGGATCTTCAGGACACAATCATCCTCGTCTTTAACAGCATCTCTCTCTACCTGCACTACACACACACACATACCCACTGCTACTAAACACACAAGAGAGACACAGCAAACAAGCACTCACACACTGAGCACCTACATCGTTTGAAGCAATATCCATTTTTATAAGTGCCCATAAACTTATTTAGAATTGGATGCATGTGCGTGTTTGTGTTTCATTATAAACGAAAGTGCATGTCCCCTGTCACGAGTTTGGTATTACACTCCCGACGAGTTCTGTGAGTACAAGAATGGTGGAAAGAAGACACCGTGGTATAAAAAAAAAATTCAACAAAGATGTAGCTTTTGTGAAGCATGATGGCAGTGCCTATGCACTCACACACTTATTCACACACTGACACGCTGAGAAAAGAAGCATGCTGTTCCTCATTAAAATATTAAGCACACAGTGTTTAAAACAGCAGATACACATCACGGTTTTTACGTGTTCATTGATTTTAGATAAATCTATTTGTTTTAAATGCAATTTCACAATTTAGATTTAACTAACATTAATAAATACAAGAAATAAATAGAAATCTAAATTATTTTGATTAGTGTGACAATTTTCTTTTTTTTTCTTTTTTACGTTTTGTGTAAACCATATAACAATTTTTAAAAATAATAATAATAAATACCAACTGTGAATAAACTCAGCTCTGGGGGGGAAATAAACACTAAGGTCTTTTGGGGTGAGGAATTATACTGGGGAAATTTACAGAAATGCATAATTATAATCGAAATTAAAAATAGATAGTACTGGTAATAATAATAATAATAATAATAATAATAATTGCTTTACAAATGCACTGTGAATAGTTAAAATACTGAATTGAATTCTTCTATCACGATCATTTCTTGTAAATTGCTGTCAATATAGGCATTAATATTTTATGTGCTGTGCATATTTTATTCAAATGTTTCCTTACTTCAAATGCTTTCATTAATTGCCCCTATTTCCCCTGGCTCATGTTTAGAATGTTTAGAATGTGCATACATTATGACTTCACATCTTCCACTGCTCGCCACATGTGCATAAAATAATAATAACAGTAATAATAATAGTATTATTATTATTGATATTTAATATGATTCATATTATTGTTATTACTATTAACATTATTAGTCACTGCATGCAGTAATATTAGAGCAGACTGTAGGATGTGGCCTCATGCTGCACGTGGCTGAAGAAACTAAATTCATTTCCGAATTAAAAGCTCAGACACACAGCAGCGGTGAAATAATTACACCCGACACACACACACACACACACACACGTTTCTAGTCTATTATAGTTACTTGAACAGTCGGCTTGTATTTGGTGTTTCGAGTAAGAGAGAGAGTGTGTGTGTGTGTGTGTGTGTGTGTGTGGAGCTGTAGTACTGTAGCGCGTTAGCTTTAGCCTGACCCTGAGCAGAGCCGCTGTACAGGAGCCGGATCACAGCAGGGACAAACTTCTGCGTGTAGCTTTCTGCCCGGAGCGGGACAGCTTTTGTTCTCACTTTACGTCTTTATATGTGATTTACTCGTGTATGTGTGTGGGTGTGGGTGTGTGGAGTAAAGTGGAATTCAAAAAGAAAAAGGAAAAAAATAAAAAATAAATAGCAAGCCAAAAGAAAAAAGGGGGCACTTACTGTGCGCGCGGTCGGAGAGAGGGATCCGTTGGAGAGGTAGGGGCTGGTCAGGTCGGGGATCATGATAAACGGGTAGCCCGGGTACGGGGGGCTCTTGAACAGCCCTCCATCTTGCCTTTTCGCAGCTAACATGGCGGGGGGAAAAGAAGAAAACTTTCTTAGGGAGCGTCAGGGGGAAAATATAAACCATTTCACCGTGTTATAAGCAAGGAGGGTATGCTTGTGTTGGTATGGTTTGAAGGAAGAAAAAAAAAACAAGCTAAATCACAGGCTCATTTAGAGAAAAGAGCGACTCACCCTCCTCTAAACTTTCTCTTGTTTTGTCTCTGAAAGTTTCGGCTCTAGGCGGAGGCCGTCTTTCCGCCTTCTCATGCAGCAGCGACACGGCGAGCGGTGAACACAGCACAATGGCAACACGGTTAGCTTTAGTGTTTATCACCGCGGCGGTACACACACTCATACACACACTCACACGGGGGAAAAAGTTTCGCGCTTTGCACAAAAGTGTTAAGTAAACTAACGGACAACTGATCCGCGGTGATTTGTCACTTACCTCTGAATCCGAAGAGCTGTTTTGATTCGTTTCTGACTCGTTTACGAGCGAAGATTTGACATCTGCTAAATCCCTTTCTGCAGAGGAGTTCTCTGAAATTTTCTCCTCCTGTTCTCCTTCGTCTTTGAACGAAATCATTTCATCGTTCGCACCCAGATCGTCCCCTCCACCGCCGTTCAGCTGCGGCATTTTCTCCCGAGCAGGGTTGGGGGGCCAAAACACAAAGTTTTCAACCCTTGATCTCTGGGATCCCGGATCCGAGTTCGAGTTTAAGGTCTGCCCTGGTGTTTCCCAAGGACTGGCGATTAGTACCAAACTAAAAAAAGGGGGAATCTTGGCAGAAAAAGAAGCCGTAGACGGAGCCGAGGCGCTCGGATTGAGGGAGTTGAAGTTGGTCGGAGTGGTTTCAGTTCAAAGGCGGCGCTGATTGACAGCTAGAGAGGGATGGAAATAGAGAGAGTCTGGATTCGGGATTATTGACAGGGAGAAACACACAAGAAACTAATGAGATTCAAACAGGGAGGGACTTGAAGTGACGTTTTCATAAATAGAGAGGGGCAGGAAAGTAGGGAGGGGGGAAGAGAGGCTGGAGGAAAGCGGCAGACCAACACAGCGGCTTGAAAAGCGAGGAAGGAAAAGCGAGCTTTGGTGGAGGAGAGCGAAAAGAGAGAGAGAGAGAGCGCGCGCGAGAGAGAGAGAGCGCGCGGCCCTGCTTTACTGCTGGAATGACGAGGAGCCGGAAGAGCCGCAGATACGCGGAAACTGTGTGTGTGCGTGCGTGCGTGCGTGCGCGCGCTTGTGTGTGTGGGGTGTGTGAGTGTGGCGCTTCCTTGTTTTTTTTTCTTTCTCTCTCTCTTTTTATTCTGTACCTTAAAAGATACAGTGATTCCACTATATATATAATGTAAAAAAAAACTATACACATTTACATTTACACTATGCAGCAGTTTGTAATAAAATGATAAACTATTTAAATCAAGAATATTTGTGTATTGTAATGAAACATTATTATTATTAATATTATTGTTGTTGTTGTTGTTAATAATAATAATAATAATAATAATAATAATGTGGGCTACAAGCGGATTTTCGGGCAAAATCCCATTACACTCCGGGCCTGCATTGTGATCTCTCGGGGTTTTGCAGCTGTAGGATGCACACACACACACACAGACACACACTTGGCTAAGGGATGGTGACCTCCACCCATTAAAAAATAACAATACGCTGTGCGTTGCCTGGCTTTCCTCCTCAAACAAACAAATCAATCAGTCAATAAATAGTAGGTAAAAGCTTGGGTTGATTCGTTACATTTGTTTGATTTGCATCATTTTCTATATTTAAGCTAAAAAAAAGGTTTGGATTGTATGAAATATATCAGTAACGTTATTTTTTAAAAATCATTTAGCAATTACAACTGATGATGACTATTTATTAACTCATTTATAAATCATCTCTTAAATGAATTCATGACACACCATGCCCTTTTCTCCTAACTCACTGACCAATTGTCTTTTCTGAATTTAATGCACCCAAAATAATTTATGCTTTCACAGCGTTCATCCTTATTCATAGACTCAGCCAGTTCCTGTTGATAGAAGCTCTGCCCAATATGCTCAGAAACAAACATTCAAGTCAGGCACATAGGCAAAGGTCAAGCCCACATCAGAGGGCATAAAAAAACGTGTTTGAATGTGAAAGTGATTTGGAGCAGTTTATCGTTCTGGTTTCTAGGCTTTTTAATATTTCCTGAAGCAATGAAATCTACAGACGTAATGCAAGTAACAGTTAGTTGACAGCGGTATCTGTTAAATTATGCTATAAATGCAATATACAGCATTTATAGCAAAGTGTTTCAGATTGCAAAGCAAATAAAACTTGTAAAGGCAGTGCTATTTATGTATGTAGGATTAGGCAAGATTATTTATAATAATAATAATGTATAGCATTATTTCATTTTTTAGAAAAACTAACAAAAGATTATACTGAGCATGCTCAAATTCTGCACGTTTCATTTTATGGTTCAGTGTACACCAGAAAATGTGTTTTAAGTCTTTAAAATGAAATTGTTTATGATTAGAAACCGATGGGTTTTTAGAGGTTAAATCTCAGTTGAATTCTATTGCTATTCCTTTTTCCTTTACCTCAGATATGTCCAGGAGCACTTGAAATTCAATTCTTAATTTTTGTTTCACCCCCAGACAATGATAAAGATAATTTTGCCTTTTCAGATTTTTAACTCAGGGGTTGGTTGAGGATTTGGGGGTCTTAAATGGGTGATCTCCTGAGATCCATGTTTCTGGTCTCTTGCAGAAAAAAAATCAGGCTTGTGTGTAAACAGTTAATTACCCACAATGCCTGCGTGTTCCCATACGGCCTGAAATGGCTCTGTTCTTAATTAGCATATTATGGGCTCTGTTGGGCTCTAATGGTCTTCCTGCTTGTTTTCATGGTAACAATATGTGCATTTTAGAAGGCTGTTTAATAGTAACAACAGCTTGATTTATGCCAGATTCCCTCTAAGCTGGACAAATAAAACAGCATAAACTTTTCTGGTTTTAACAAGTGGAACTTGGCATTTAACCTTTTCGAGTGTAATCAATTGTAAATTTCCCCATTGTGAAAGAGACTCTGGTAACCATTTTAGCATTTTTTCCAAAAGAGTTCAGTTAAATTATATCCGGTGAGTAATGACTTGAATATCCACAATTATGCAGTCCTAATAGCTTGTTGCATTTTGTGTCAATAAGACAATAATAGAGGAAATAATAATAGATTTATATAGTTATGCAAAAATCTCTTTAATGATGTGTTTTAAAGCGAATGCAAAAAAAGGAAGATAATTTCATTACACGAACTTGCCGTGCTTTGCAGTAAATATTGATAAAATGTATTAAAAAAAACAACAAAAAAAAAAACATTATTTCATTTGTACTCTACTATGCAGTGTATCTATAAATCTGAAATGCTTTTCGAATCTCTATCAGAATATTGATCAGAGCAGGTGAATAGCCACAAACCGAAGGTCACATCAAATTTCGCACAACGTTGCATCATGTTTAAAATAAAACATGCGGTTATGTTTGAGGGCACGTCACCTCTCCAGACGTTAAGTCCAGCCAAGCTTGCGTGTCTCACCCCTACTGTGTCTCGAATAGCGCATAGTGGGAAATATATGAGGCAGAGCAATATCTGCGTGCCTTTCCCAAAACAAACAGTTTGCTTTTTCATACATGGATGTGATGGTCATTAATCAGAGGGTTGACCTGCAGCAGAGCAAACATGCAGCCACCTGATTGTGTGCACCCTTACAGTATATGTGTGTGCGTGTGTGTGTGTGTGTGACAGAGAAAGAGAGAGTCAGTATTCATAGCCCATACTGTCTGTGGTCATATGTTCTACAGCAGCCAAATCACACAGTCCGAAAAACTGCCACCGCATCAAGTCTACATTACACAGAGGACAGAGAATGAACTTGTGACCTCACGGTGGTCGCATAGATTGATCACCAGATCGTCTCTCTTTGACAAATATATGTGCTTATAAATTTAGCATGTTCAAATATTATAACTTCATATATTTGCCATATCTGCATTAGTGTGTGCTTATTATAATTATCACTCAAGAACTGAAGAATATTTTTTTTACCATTTATTTCTTGATCATTCCAGGTTTCCTGGGTAATTCGATAAAGTTTTGTAGATAGATGTCTCAGTGCGGTTTCAGACAGTCTTTGTGTCCTCCTTGTAACCGGCCATGTTTGCCTTCCCGAATAGTGAACAACGGCATGTCAGAATCGGTGGACGGGACACATGTGGAAAAGACATTGCAGTTCTGACCCCACTTTGTGCTGGTGTCTAAAAGAAGTGCCTTTTTTAGTAACGACCCTGTGTTTTGGACGAGCCCCGTGCTGTTGTAGGGCCCGCAGCCGATTGTCCCTGGAGAGGCAGAGCACCTCATCTGTGGAGCTTCTTCCTAAAGCAGACACAAGAACAGCAGGGCCTTTTTTTTTCTCTACAGAGAAAGAGCAGGAAGAACAGCTCAACAACAGCCATAAAAATGTCTCACAATCAAGACAGACCAGTGTGGGTGGTGTGTGAATTGGTGAGGGAGTGTGTAAAGGAGGGGAAAAGACACACAAGGTGAGAGGGAAGAAACGGACCGAGATCTATTCACTGCCCTTCATAGGATGTTAATGTGTTTGCTTTTCATTCCCCTCCTTCCTTCATTAACAAAAGTGATCGCTGTTTAAACTGATAATTCTTTAAAAAGCAGCACATAACCCATACGACTAATCTTAAAACATTTGTAGTATCCAATTTAGGATGAACTAAAATAATTCTAGAGCTTGGAATTCCCGAACGGTGTTATTTCAGATATACCTAAACCTACAGAACAGTGGTCCCAAGTCTCAAATCATATCATCATCAGCGGCTCTTAGCCCTTGTTTGGGGGTAAAAACCTGGGATGGTTTACAGACCAGGGGCCTAATTAAGAAATTAATGCAGTAAAATCAATCTTCCCCACATTTGGCTCCATTTCAGCTGCGAAAGCTTCGAGCGAAGCCTAATCAATGCTTATCACAAGGAGGATCGATAGCTGCTTCTCTCTCTTTTTTTTTTTTTTTAAAGAAAAAAATTGTAGCTGCAGGTTTTTAAAAACACTTCATTACACTAACAATCACAAGTGGATTATCTTTCCAAGTAAAATGGAAAAGTTTATTATTATTATTATTATTATTATTATTATTATTATTATTATTCTGTTGTTACAATAGTATATCACTTGAGTGCATACTGATGATATTTTATGCCTTGTCGAAACTCTGACATTCAGTTTATGGTAATTTAACAAACAAAAAAAAACATTCATCTAAATCTAGAAAACTATTTTGTAAAATACTATATTGAGGGCAGAGTCTAAAGATAATAACCTGTGAGAGAGGAATTGAAACACTGAGCTCATACAAAATCAGTATCACTTAAGGGTTTTTCAAAACCACTTATCAATATAAAATGTTAAAACTGCGCTGTTTTTTTTAGCCTTGAGATCTTTTTCAGCACAAAACAAACAATCTCATAATATTTCCAGAAAGCGTTCATGACCTGAACAAAAGGGCACTAAAGGGAACGTAGTTGACCTTTAAACTGTGGCAAATATAAGGCTGTATGCCATTAACACTCCGAAACCATTTAAGAAATAAAGTCAGGAAAGTCAAAGAGAGGTCAGAGTGCACTTCACAGGCGTAGTAAAAGTAAAAAAAAAAAAAAAAAAAAAGTTATTTTTGGTCACGTTAACAGGCAGAGTGAAACTGGATCATGGAGAAGCTCATGTCCTAGCTGTGTTCATTAACCATCTCCAAAAAAGCATCGTACGCACAGAGATCAGATCACAGTATATTTTATCAATATTAATAAGCAAAGGAAAAGTCCGCGTGTAATTAAGAGAGTCCCTTGGCTTTGATTTAGACCATTACTAACGCCTCTGCATCTTTAGATTAAAAACCGACCTCTTTTATTTAATAACATTAAATCCCGACATGTATCTTCTAAAAGCTTTTAATAAGACAAAGATAAGATTTGCATCCCCATACAAGTGTCTTTTTCAATTGATTATGAAGCCGCCATTGATGTGTGAGAAATTGATGTTTTCCTCTGTTCTTAAGGGGCTCTAATAGAAGGGGTGGGATTCGAGGAGGAGACTTTGCCACTTTGATCTTCAATCAGGAATAAAATTCCCACTTCTTTGTCAGACTATATTTGGTAAATAACAGTGACAATCCGTGTGCTTTAATAACATGAAATAAAGAGCGATGGAGTGAGGGGAAGCAAAGGTGTGTATGTGTGTGAGACGGAGAAAGACGAGAGAGAGAGGGAGAGAGAGGGAGAGATAAATAGAAAGCTGGTTTACTGATGTGTCATTTTGTAGCCTAATACTGTAAAGCGGTAAGGTGGTAGAACTGAAATCATTTGTGCCCTTTAGGAAGTCCCGTCTTAGGCACTTAAGATACACACACTTATTGTCTGCCCTTGGTGACTCAGGTTTCACAGTGCCGTCCCATGACTCGTATAAAGAATCTTTCGCTACAACTATCTCACCACCAACCAGCGTGTATCATCCTGTATTCCAGCCCACTGCTAAGGGCGATTCTGAGCTCTGTCTCTGTTCATTCAGATTTGTTGATCCTTCCTGTTTATCATCTTCAGTTCTTGGACGTTTTGGTCGTCTTAAACCTCTCCATACTGAATGTGAAGGTGCACAGAGAGAGAGAGAGAGAGAGAGAGAGAGAGAGGGCACACTACTGAGAATCTATGGAAACAAAGCCTGGCCATGAACCTCAGGAGGATTTGACTCACAAATAAAGATGAGAGAAGACAAAGACAAAGCGGAGAGGAGGGGAAAAGTCTAATGGAACATGACTTGACAAAATGGCCTCAGTCGTCCATGACAATAGAGGCGGACTTTACATTTAGATCAAAAGCTAGATAAGATGTAACCGAATGTTATTACAATGGACCTACCAGGTCGACCGCATGCCCCAGTCCCATGCCTAATTTACCAATCGACATATAAACAGAACAACAGCAAGAAATAATACAACGGTTATTTCGTGAGACGTAAAATGTGGTACGTAACTAAACCAGAGAAAGCGGAGTCATGGATTTAGACCTGCCATTAATCGTGGCGTTGCTGCTCACCACGAGAGTTTCCCTGTTAATGTGTTAGTGCTGTTCCAAATTCTTCAGTGATGAGAACATGGTGGGACTCGCAGGCCAGCGCAGGAGATGAGCACAAACATAAAGCCAAACAAGATCACTTCAAGATGGAGAGAAAGAAATGCAGAAGTCTGCCTACCAGGGAGCCATGAAAAGAGAGACGGGGTGTCAAAAGTGTAAAAAAAAAAATAAAAAAAAAAAGGAAAGAAAGAAGGAAAAAAGAAAGCTAGCTAGAGAGAGTAGGATGAGGAAAATGGCCAGAGATGGAGTGTGAGATAGGGTGATTGTTGACCAGGTAGATGGAGATCAGGAGGAGAGAGAGAGTAAGAGAGAGAAGGAGAGATTGAGCGCAGTGGGGAGCAGCAGGAGCTGGGGGCTGGCTCCAGGCAGTCAGAGAGAGCACGCAGGGATTTACTTACACATCAACAATAGCACATTCGATAAAGCCCAATGGAGCGGCCAAACGGATCCGCCTCGGCACTTGTGAGCCAAAATTTTCAAATCTTTACATCCTTAAAAAAAAAAAAAGACGTCATGGATCCGGCTCGATATCTGCAGCAAACACTGAAAACAAACTTGAACTCTGCTTCATTTACTCATCTACTGTTTTTTTTTTTTTTACTCCAAATTGATATATTTTGCACACAGAAAGCAGAAAGGATGTCTTATCCCACAGGCAAAATATCATTTCTGAGTTATGATTTAGTCTACACAAGTATGCACAGCTGTTGCATTCATGCTGTGACAGAAATTAAATATTATTATTAAAATAGTGATTTCTATCTATTCATGTACAATTTGCCGTCTAGATTAAAAAAAAAAAAAATGCTGTCCCATACTTGGGTGAGTTATGTAAAAAAAAAAAAAGTAGAGAGTTTGTGTTTCTGCTCTTCCAAGCTTGTGGATAGCTCCGGTAGCTCATGTGTGAGCAGGAGACTGACAGCTTTCAGAAAGCTCTGGTAAGGCCAGCGGGCTCGTGTACTCACTCCCAGCTCAGTGAAGCCCGTCCAGTATCCCCCCTCTCCAAACTAACTCAACCTATAAGTGAACATAAGAGAGTCTGTTCCTAGTTTCAGCTCCTAACCACATCTCGAAAAAAGCCCAGATTCAGCTAGGCTAGTTCAAACACCATAGAGCCCCAAAGACAGCCAAAGCTTGCAATCTCTCTTCCTGTCCACCTGAATGCAGAGTCATCCAGTGCACATGTTGCTGGTTTTCACTTTAAACACCTCGAATCGGGAGGCTCAGTCGGCCTGTCACACATCGAGACTTCCCATTTCCAAAAAGACGAGTTCCACACCATGTCCTCGGGTGAACGCAGGCCCGATGAAAAACCTGTAACGGTAGGAAATGGATCGACCCAAAGGTTTAAACTCAACAGAGTGGAAATCATTTCTACTCTAGATGAGAAAGAAAACAAGTCATTGTGCATTAGAAGTTTCCGCAGGGTTTAAGCTCATTGCGTTTATTACGAGTCTGGGACAAACACTGCTGACACACCGCGACGCCTGTGTCAAAAAGTCTGTTTTCCAAATGGACCTCATTTGCATGTTTTAATAATGCATGCTGCTTATAAGAATATTAAATAGAATAGATCTGCACGAGATCAGACCTTCCACGTTAATTATAAAGATGTCAAATGGTAGATAGTGAACTGTTACCCCTGAGGTTGCCCCCTTTAGTTTGGTGATTATATTCACAAACTGTAGATAAAGTGTCATCATACAGACTATTAGTGCTCACTAAGCTGAAGGAAGACTGCTCACGCTGTCATTCATATTCGGCGCTGGAGCAACCTGCAAAAACACTTAACGCTCTCACTTTCACACAATGAGGATAAAACACTCATTCAGTCTCTCTGTCGCTCTCTTTCTTTCTTTTTCGTTCTTCAGAACAATATTGTGAAAGCAATTCGAATAATAAGATAACGCTTCAAAGGAATAATAAGAATAATAAACCCTATGCAGCTATGTTAGTGTTCCACCTGTTGGTCTGTCTACACAAGTGTGTAAGCACGTGCACTAAAGCCGGTCTGTTTGGGTCATTACTGTACCATTAAGACCCTATAAAAGTCAAGGAGTCAGCAACTGGAAGAAAAAAAAAGAGAAAGGGAGTGCATCTTAGAGCCGCCAGTCAAAGAGGTGAGTTCTCTCTGTGTTTCTGTCAGTCCTGTCTCTCTGAAGTTCATTTAAAGTGAGGTGGGACGCCTCACTAGCTCTTAACAGGTAAAGGAGCCATATTATCAGCCCTCAGAGGGGGCAGCACAAGCTGATGTGCTCTTTCAGCTGTACTAAACTGAGTCCGGCTCACGGAAGTGTAGCATGAACATCAGCCTGATTAAGAGAGAGAGAGAGAGAGAGAGGGGGGGGGGGGGGATGGGGGCTGTTTAAGTGAGCATAGCAGGGAGTTCAGTATTGTGCGGAGTTTGTTGAGAGAAGTGTATCGCTCTATCAAGAGGCTAAGCTGGGCTGAGAGGAGCACTGCTGCCTCCATCTGTAGCTCGGAGCACGCTCAATATTTCATCCCCTCCTGCAGATCACAACTGCTGAAGGCCGGCTCAGACCGGCCCCCAACGCCTGGGCTTCCATGCGCTCATCTGGGCCTCGCACTGCTGCCCTGTGCCCTGTGAACCACCCCCCCCCACCACACACACACACACACACACACACACACACTCCTGATAAGTGATTTTAGGCCTCTCTTAACCCTCACTCAACACATTCTAAAAATATAAATCATGTGAACCAAAACCCCTAAAAGCAATAATACAGCAGTGAAGTATATGCAATATCATAATTCTTATTCTACATTTCTAAGATTTATTTTACCCTCATCTCAATTTCTTTAAATCTGATTCCAGATCACCCCCACTTTCTAATCTTCATTTATACAATCTTTGAAGTCTACCATTTAAACATCTGGAGAAATTACATTAAAATGTTATGTACAGGCAAAAAGAATAGTTGAAGTAGTCTAAAAGCCAACAATACTTCTTCCTCTTCTTCTTCTTATTATTATGGCATTTTAAACTTGTTCTCAGTCTTCAGGATTGTGTGGTTGACTTTGACCAGATATGAATTTTCTCACATGCGAAGTGACTTTGTGGTCCAACACTGCAGGGAAAGTCAAAGACAGTTGAAAATTTTCTCCGACCACACTGATGATAGAGCCAAAGAAGAACCCAAGGTATTTTGGAGTTTTAAATAAAAAAAAAAAAAGAAAAAGAAAAGATAAAGCTGTAACTGAAGCTATTTGGGAACTACAACATGAGTCATGTGCTGACCAAATTTAAGCTTCTTTTTTTTTTATTACGAAAAATCTGGTTTCCTGTTGCTTTGGGCCCATAGTGGTGATGTGTGAACCCAGCCCCTGGTGTGTCTGTGGAGTTTGCATGTTCTCCCTGTGCTTAAGGGGTTTTCTCTTCATACTCCGGTTTCCTTCCACAGTCCAATGACATGTGATGTTGGTGACAGCCTTTTCCAAATTGCCCAGAGTGTGTGCTTATGCACCTACCTTGTGCCCCACATGCCCTCTGCAACCCTACACAAGATAAAGGGTATAGATTATGGATCAGTGGATGGATTGAACATGGATTGATTGGAGCTGTATACAAGCAAATGCTTCTGTTATCAAAAGTTATATACACTCACCTAAAGGATTATTAGGAATACCTGTTCAATTTCTCATTAATGCAATTATCAAATCAACCAATCACATGGCAGTTGCTTCAATGCATTTAGGGGTGTGGTCCTGGTCAAGACAATCTCCTGAACTCCAAACTGAATGTCAGAATGGGAAAGAAAGGTGATTTAAGCAATTTGGAGCGTGGCATAGTTGTTGGTGCCAGACAGGCCAGTCTGAGTATTTCACAATCTGCTCAGTTACTGGGATTAGCCTACCTGAGCATTGTTTCTGACCATGTCCATCCCTTTATGACCACCATGTACCCATCCTCTGATGGCTACTTCCAGCAGGATAATGCACCATGTCGCAAAGCTCGAATCATTTCAAATTGGTTTCTTGAACATGACAATGAGTTCACTGTACTACAATGGCCCCCACAGTCACAACATCTCACCCCAATAGAGCATGTATGGGATGTGGTGGAACGGGAGCTTCGTGCCCTGGATGTGCATCCCACAAATCTCCATCAACTGCAAGATGCTATCCTATCAATATGGGCCAACGTTTCTAAAGAATGCTTTCAGCACCTTGTTGAATCAATGCCACGTGGAATTAAAGCAGTTCTAAAGGCGAAAGGGGGTCAAACACCGTATTAGTATGGCGTTCCTAATAATCCTTTAGGTGAGTGTATAGTGATGGATCACTTGGCTCGGCTGCACGGTTCAGACGTCAGTCTAAGATGGATCTTTCAACAAAATCACAACCTGAACATGCATTCAAATCATTATAGGAATAGTGGTGGGAATGCAAAATCTGCGTTTTGTAATGGCGATCTCTGTCTCCAGAAGGAAAAGCATGTGGTCTGAATGAAAAGAGACACAGTACTGTTATCATCTCCAGGGAAGGATTCACCAAACATTAATTGTAGGAGCAATAAATTAGACAACAACAACAAAAAAAACTGTCCCTTCCCAAAAATATGTTTAAATTATTAATTTTCACAAAGGGTGCCAATAATTGTGGAGTTGACTGTATACCGGCATTTCAGGCTTCCCAGTGTGTTTTGTGCATGTACGTGCACTTGTGTGTGTATGTGTAAGTGTGTGTGTAAGCGGGAGTTGGCGAACGTGTGCAGGCTTTGTTTTTCTTTTTGAAAATCCCTTTGATATGCGTGTTTATTTATTTATTTGTGTAGCGAGCAGGCCTTTTCGGGCAGTTAGACTTCAGTAGATGTGCTGCGTGTCCATCACTACTGAGCCTCTTTGACAGCTCAAACCCTAACCTTCCTACCCTACATCCTTACCCCTACAGGAGCAGTTTTAAGAATTAGCAACAAGACAGATTTCACCAGGGTCTGTTTGAACGTTTCCTACACAGCTTGTTTATGGAAACTGATATTTTAATGGCTTTAATAAACAACAGCTGGAAGATGAAGCCACAACAAAAGAATATCAGACTGATGATTATTTCAAACTCAGATGTAATGCACATGTAGATGGCTTGCAGCTGTATAGATTGTAATTTGTGATCTAAAATCAAAGCGTGATTACAATAAACTGTACAATGCAAATATACACATTTATAAATGTATGGCAACTGTGAAAAAGATCAAATATCAGGTCACGGTGACAAGCATGCTTTGATGCAGAGTGGCAAAACTGTAGGAAGAGAGCAGGATTCATTGCCCCTACTGTAGGTATGAATATGTCTGTGCATGGTGTCCTGTGATTGATTAGAATCACACCTATACAGGGCGTATCCCTGTCAACCTAAACAACCACCACCAGCTAGGGATGAATGAATCAATGACTAAATATGTATTTAAAGTATATTCTTCTACATTCTATGTTCTATACATTTCACTAAAATGACTCATGCTTCATTGAAGTGTATTATAAATCTTCATACAGGTGACAAAAAGTCTATACAAATTAAAGTGCACCAGCTAGAGATTTGAGTTTGGTGTCTTGCTCAGCTCTCAGGTCCTTAGTGGACTAGTGGATAGAACAATCCATTCAGTTTAAGCTGGAAATGTAAAGAATTCTGTAGCATCAGTATGCAGATGCCTCTAACCATAATCAATGTACAGTATATATATATATATATATATATATATATATATATATATATATATATATATACACACACACACGTGGACAAAATTGTCGGTCAATGAAAGAAAAACTCACAATGGTCACAGAAATAACTTTAATCTGACAAAAGTAATAATAAATAAGAATTCTATGAATGTTAACCAATGAAAGTCAGACATTGCTTTTCAACCATGCTTCAACGGAATTATAAAAAAAAATGAACTCCTGGAACAGGCCTGGACAAAAATGATGGTACCATGAATAGTTTGTTGCAGAACCTTTTGAACGATCAAACGATTCCTGTAACTGTCAATGAGACTTCTGCACCTCTCTGCAGGTATTTTGGGGCACTCCTCATGAGCAAGCTGCTCCAGTTGTTTGCGGTTTGAAGGGTGCCTTTTCCAGACAGCATGTTTCAGCTCCTTCCAAAGATGCTCAATAGGATTGAGGTCAGGGCTCATAGAAGGCCACTTTAGAATAGTCCAAGCTTTCTGACACTGGCCAGCACATTTCTCTCTAGAATCCCTTAATAGTCTTGAGATTTCATTGTACCCTGCACAGATTCAAGACACCCTGTGCCAGATGCAGCAAAGCAGCCCCAGAACATAACAGAGCCTCCTCCATCTTTCACAGTAGGGACAGTGTTCTTTTCTTGATATGCTTCATTTTTCCGTCTGTGAACATAGAGCTGATGTGCCTTGGCAAAAAGTTCCATTTTTGTCTCATGTGTCCATAGGACATTCTCCCAGAAGCTTTGTGGCTTGTCAACATGTAGTTTGGCATATTCCAGTCTGGCTTTTTTATGATTTGTTTTCAACAATGGTGTCCTCCTTGGTCGTCTCCCATGTAGTCCACTTTGGCTCAAACAACGACGGATGGTGCGATCTGACACTGATGTTCCTTGAGCATGAAGTTCACCTTGGATCTCTTTAGAAGTCTTACTGGGCTCTTTTGTTACCATTCGGATTATCCGTCTCTTTGATTTGTCATCAATTTTCCTCCTGCGGCCACGTCCAGGGAGGTTGGCTACAGTCCCATGGATCTTAAATTTCTGAATAATATGTGCAACTGTAGTCACAGGAACATCTAGCTGCTTGGAAATGATCTTATAGCCTTTACCTTTAACATGCTTGTCTATAATTTTCTTTCGAATCTTCGGAGACAACTCTTTCCTTCGCTTCCTCTGGTCCATGTTGAGTGTGGTACATACCATGTCACCAAACAACACAGTGACTACCTGGAACCCTATATATAGGCCCACTGACTGATTACAAGATTGTAGACACCTATGATGCTAATTAGTGGACACACCTTGAATTAACATGTCCCTTTGGTCACATTATTTTCAGTATTTTCTAGGGGTACCTAGAAAATAACTCTGTTGAAGCATGGTTGAAAAGCATGTTTGACTTTCATTGGTTAACATTCATATAATTTATATAATTAATTTATAGAATTAATTATATATTTATTAATTTTAATTTATATAATTCAAATTTTTTTTTTTTATTATTACTTTTGTCAGATTAAAGTTATTTATTGTGAGTTTTTCTTTCATTGACCGAAGGGTACCAACAATTTTGTCCACGTGTGATATATATATATATATATATATATATGTGCATACACTGCAGTCATTCCTGTGAACATTCAGCAAGTGGATCTCCTGACCCTTGAAAATCAAATGATAACTTGTCACCAACCTGCACACGAAAACTGCGGGAACGCCACATCATCATTCACGAACACCATTTGCATATTACAGGTACTCGGCTGGGACCACCGTACAGTCCTGACCTCACTTCAAGCCATTTCCACATGTTCGTGCCAATAAAGGAGTTCCTGGGAGGCCGGCATTTCAGGTGTGAAGCAGGCAGTCTGACAGTGGCTCCAGCATACTGAGAAAACTTTCTACCTTGAAGGTATCCAAGCACTAGTGAAACTCTGGGATAAGTTCATTAGTGAAGCAGAGGGTTATATAGAGATATAAAGATCATAACTGTTCTGTTATTCTGAACAATCAAAAGTTCCAGTTTGACTTGAACACTTGTGTTATAGAGCAACAAATTAAAATGATCAAATATATAACGTATAACGGTAAAAAGTTACTTTCTTGATTCCTGCTTTCTTTTTTTCAAAAAAGAAAAAAGGTCCTATTTATTCTGTTTTTAATTTGGAGCTGTTCCTTATGCCTGTGTGAAGTGCGAATATGTGGTAATTGGGGTTGGAAGGAAATCTTCATAAGAGCCAAGTGCTTTCACCTTCTCAGCACTTGTCTTTGCCCCAGTGCACAAGAGGTGTTGTTTCCTGACACTTTTTAATCACTGCAGCTTGGCCACCCCCCCCCCCTCCCCCCCACCAAAAAACAAAAGAAAACACAAAAAACACAAAAATAAAATAGAATATAAATCTAACCTATGAACCCTGTCAGTGATAAACCATTCATAATTTTACATACATTATGATGTTTCATGTAAAAACTGTTGAAATTTTTTTTTTTTGTTACTAAATGGAATATGACATCTATAAAACATGATATAGTATAGATATTCAGTAATGGCAATAATGAATGAATAATAACAGAAATATGTAGAAATCTTTAAGTACATTATTAATAAACCACAGTGTTGGTTCAGGAAGAGCTGGTGTCACTTATCTGTAATGACCACTGAGCATGTGAGTGTTTCCAGTGTAGGAGATATTTATAAAGCAGTTTGCGAGAGGGATTAAAGGAAAGGATAGCATAACGTAACATGTATTACATAGACATACTATAAACATCCTATAAACAGTTAAATGTTTCATATATCAAGTTGGATCAAAAGGCAGTGAAAATTAATCCCTCAACCTATAATAATAATAATAATAGTAACAATAAAGATCTAGAACAAGATCTATGTGGTATTCTTGTCTTTGTCTGGAACTTATTTTTCTAAAGTTTAACATTTTAAAAGACCACAACCATTATCAAATCTGTCGATATTTTCTCTGCTATTGAGTTTCACCCACTGTTTTATCTTCCTTTCTACACGTTCCCCTTCAGTGCAGTGTATTTAGTTAAACGTGAGCAAATCGCAGTTCCCCTCCAGCTCTGCGCTGTATGTTCTGAACAGGTGTTCCAGATGATTCATGTTCTCACAATGCTGTGCAACTGGTCCGTCTCTTTCTCCCATGTCCCTTCTCCTCTTCTTCATGCCTCTCATTAGAGTTTCTTTCAAGACCTTTGGGACAGCGATTTGAACATATTTTATTTAAGCAGTTTTGTAAAAGCTATTATTCAGCAGCTGTGATCTATAGCAGAATTACAATTTTCAGGGTCAAGGAGGGATTCTGATATGGGGCAAAAATGGATACAAATGCCGTTAAGGAGAGAGAGAGAAAAAAAGCAAAGTAGATACCCAGAAGAGAAGAAAGAGAGGGAAAAAGCCTCATGAAAGATGGTCTTTAAAAATAAATGAGAAAATCGGTAATCCCTGAGTCACTGCATGGATAAAAGAAAATCAATATCTCCTCTCAATTCACCTGGGCCTTCAAAAATCCTTGAAATGAACAAAAGTTGTGAATTTTGTTGCCAATATCGTACATGTCTTTTCGAGTGGCCTGGTGCTGCTATCATTAAAGTATAAACTCACTGGCACGAGCTGTGGAAGCTGTAATGAGTAAGATGATGAGTGCAGATGTGATATGTGTCTGTGTGTGTCTGTGTGAAAACAAAACTAAGGATCCAGTTGTTAAATTTTTATGCTGTAAAATAAGCCTGCCGCTCTTTAAAATCACTGGCCAACTTGTCCTTTCAGTGGCAGGCACGGTGGAGAAGGGGAGAGGAGGGGGACATCATACAGATTTTGTAACCTTTGAACCATCCATTCAATTGACCCTGTATGCCAACCTGCAGGGACCCCCTCGCATGAATCCACCTCCATTTCCTGCCCTGGGAGAAAGAACGCCAGACCAGTGCTACCATTGGCCACGTGCTGATGAATATTTAATCGATTCCCTCATCTAAGAAGGAGGTATCGCAGAGGGTGACTGGAAGACAGAAGTGGGGGAACGGAGGGGGGGGGGGGGGGGGATAGCGAAGTGCCCTTTTGCAGGCATTACGCGAGACAATGAAACACAAGCAGACACACACACACCATGTGTTAAAGGCTTACCGAGCCTGTTTATGGAAAACCGTCATGCATACACAATACTTACACAATTCAGAGCTCCCCATCTGTGTGTGTTAACTGAAGCCCCCTACCTTCATTAACGCACTCTTCAGTAGCCTGTCATGGAGGATGTGCTCCATCAAAGCTGATTGACTCTCATTTTCCACAGAGATGTCGTGGGTTATCATTGTATGCTCAGATCTCCTGCTACAGGGAACATGAATGGCAGGCTGCCTTTTGAACGCGCTGATTTTTCCACTGATGTCTCCCAGGTGGAAATTTAGGTCTGGTAAGTAACCATATGCAAAATAAACAACACCAATTCTCAATATTTAGGTCAGTTTATTCATCGACCTCTCCAACCATCTTTCAGCCTTACTCATCAGTAGGCAGATCATTTATCTCAAGAATAACAATAGGTTTTATATTGTAAAAGAGTACGTTTTATTTACCTACATATTTAATAATATTCAACTAAATTGTATTTTTTAAAGTGCTTTTAACAATCATTGTCATAAGGCAGCATTAGAGAATTACAAATTTATGGAAATAAATGTACAGAAAAAATATAGACCATAACTATCAGTTTGCTCCTGATGTCCAAGTCGAGGGCAACAGTGGCAAGAAAAAACTCCCCGCAATAAACCTTGAGAGGAACCAGACTCAACAGGGAACCCATCCTCATTTGGGTCATAACAGATAGTATGACCATGTATGTAAGTATTTCATTATTATTATTATTATTATTAACTATATTTTTGCCAAGATGGTAGCAATATCTCATAGGAAGGAAATAACTCGATCTAGGGAGGATATCTTTGGACCAATCACTATAGCTGGTTATAGCCAAATACGTAAACTTCAATATGGCGTTGCCACCTTGTGCAGCTGTAACAGATTCCACTCCACTTTGAAGGCTGTCCACAAGATTTTGGAGTGTTTCTGTGGGAATTCGTGCCCATTCATTCGGTAGAGTATTTATGAGGTCAGGCACTGATGTTGGACGAGAAGGCCCGGCTTGCAATATCCGTTCCAGTTCATCCCAATGTTGCTTGATTGGGTTGAGGTTAGAGCTCTGTGTGGGCCAGTCAAGTTCTTCTACTCAGAACTCATCAGACATTGTCTTTGTAGTTCTTGCTTAGTGCACTAGGGCACAGTCATGCTGAACAGAAAAGGGCCTTCACCAAACTCTTGGCACAAAGTTCGAAGCAAGATATCTTAAGATTGCCCTTCACTGGGGACAGGGGGCTTGATTGAAACAGCTGAATTCAATAATAAACAGGTTTGCCTAAGTACTTTTGTCCATATAGTGTACGATAAGATAATACCAGTGTCAAAATAAATTACATCACAATATGCTGTTCTAAATTGTTATACAAATCACTATTATTTAAAAATGATAAATTGCCTAAAAGTGGCAGATGTGATATAAAGTTTTGTATTTAACTTTCAAAATTCACCATTTATTTTCTTATACAAAAAAAAAGCAAACTTAATATATATTTAAGTTTACAAAGATTCCGATCATTATCCCTTTGTTCTATGAAGTGCTGTCCTATCAGTTGTGCAGCATTTGACACACTCTGCAGCTCTATACACTTCACAATCCATCCTGCTACTTTCATCAGCAGTGACATCATTCATAAATACCTGTAGTTCCAGTTCCACTGGCAGCCATACTTGCCCATGCCATTTAACAGATGATGTGGTATACTTTGGATCATGTGCTGTTCCTTTCGATCTCCATACTCTTCCTGTCATTTTTGGTTAATCTTCATTACTATTCAAATAAAATTGTCCCAGAACTATCAATTTTCAAGTTTTTAGGTGTTACCAGTGGCTTGCATCCTGAGGTAAACCGCCTAGATTAGCATTATTCATAAAGACATCTCTTGATTGTAGACTTTGACAGCGATATGTCTTCCTCCTCCAGAGTTCTGCTGAGATGGCTAGACTTTGCGGTTCCTTCACTAAGGAAAGAATTCTGTGATGATCTACTTTTGTTGTTTTCTGTGACCTCCAAGGCCTTTGGGAAAAACTAGGACTAAAGTTTCTGCTATTTTTTTTATTATCAGCACCTCTTTGCACCATATATTGGGAGTTACAAGCAAATTCAAGTCTTGAAATAAACTCCAGACCTTTTCTCACCTTAACTTGTCACAAATAATGATGAAACTGGCCACCCCTGGACAAGAAAATGCTGATCAGTAAAGTATCCAACTACTTTGGATCCTGTGGAAAAAGAAGGAACTTTGTTCAAAATAAATAAATAAATAAATAAATGGCTGTAATTGTAAAATTTTGATGCAATATTTCATGAAACCACCCATCATCTACATATCAATCACATATTGATTTCTCCATTTTAGGATGCGCTCAATAAAAGGTGTATTGGATCTTTGTCTTTGGATCTGTATGGATATTGTTATTTACACTATTTCTGACAGGTTCTGAACTATTTAAAAATATATCATGATACATAGTATGCATCACAGGTATGCCTTCAAGTATTATGGTATGATATTCTTGTCATATTGCCCAACCTTACTGATCATCATTTAAATTTAAAGATGATATGATGATCGTATAAATGTTTAGTCATGCTAAGCCAAATAATAATGTGCTGTTTAACAAGGAACAATATATGAAAGCTGAAGCTGGCTGTAGGAGATGATTATTTAATATTTATAGGAGTCCCTGGTGTCAGTGATTTGTAAGGCTCAGTAAGTTTTCAAATAAGAGAAAGTCTTCAAAGCATTCCATGATATTACATGTAATTATAACCGTGTGACATTACTTCCAGCTAAAAATGAAAACATTTAAGCATTGGGAAACTGCAGTGCTATCAAAGGAGATTAAAAAACAAACAAAAGAAAACCTTTGAGCGAGATGTGCTGTTGCAGGAAAATAATCAACCTCAGGGTGGTAAGAGTAACTCTGGTTCTGTTACACCACATCATCCACATACCAGCATGTTTTATACCTTTCATGTGGAAAATTCATGAGGAAATATGAATTCGCTCCACACATGTCCCTCTGTGATAAAATGTAAATCACACTAGCAGGTCAGATAACTTAAGTTAGCAGATTGAAGTTCTTCAAGGATATAAAAAAATGGCAGCAGGACTCATTTCCAATTTATATTTATGTATATTCATAGACCCTGGTGTAGAGATGATCCTAATCCATTCAGAAGAAGCATGTTGCACAATGGCATGTCCACCTTGCACGCACTTTTAAATGAATCTGTGTGTAAGATGAATAGAGTGTTATTTTTTTTGTGAAGTGGGCAGCTCTGAGCAGCAGAACAGCAGAGAATACATAGAGAGGAGCAATGTGTTTACAGTTTGAGATATGGGTCAGTCCAGCCTCTTTGTTCACTGTGTAGCTGTGGAGTGCCTTCACACACATACAAACTCACACACTCTAGTGGCACAGTGGGGTACAGGAGACAAAGGGAGCGAGTGAAAAGCGCACTGCTGGTGTTTGACTGTGGTTGTAGCTGCAGGTTAAAAAGCGTAAAACGGCACTCTGTTTGTATTCCTTCCTCCTGATCGCTTTGGAAGCCCCAACTTGCAACCCAAGTTCAAAAGGCACCTCGTGGCACCGTGCACTTGACATGACACACCAGAGCTAATCGTAGGCCTAATGAGCAGTGAAAACACACAGTGAGGTTGAAATGCAATACTACTTTAATGACAGTGTTACAACTAGACAAGCACTCAGCACATCCACTGAGATCACAATCCATAAAAATCACTGACAAATGAAAGAAAAGGAAGAATATGAACAGTAGTCACGCTAATCGAGAAAGATGGATCTGATCAGTAGGAAATCTGCGGCCAGATGCTATGTACTTGCAAACCCACACAAATATTATACTGGGCACATGATCACAGCAAACGCATCTGTGTCCAATCCATGGGCATTTACTCTAAAAGGGACAAACAAGAAAAAGAACGAGAGTGATGGACATCACTTCAGGTTACGAGAGTGATGGACATCACTTCAGGTTGGGGTCATTCAGCATTTCACAGACTGTTACAGGATAGTGTCATGAAAGTGTGTACAACTTCGAACAGACTGGATAGGAAATTTAAAGAAATGCTCGTCTGCTGTGTCTCACTGGAATTGATGTGAGTTAAGAAGATCTCCCTGTGTTGCTGATCACCACAGAGTCCACACACACACACACACACACACACACACACACACACACACACACACACACACACACACACACACACACACACACAACATTCTGCACTATCTAAACCATATTTCTGTGGATGAGGAAGGGGACAGGGACATTTCTCAAGGGAGAACCTTTACCTGATGAAACATGGACCTCTCACTGTGCTTCCAGCTTTATTTTTTCCCCTCTCTCTCTCACACACACACCAAGTTTTACATATCAGAGGCTGCTTTAAAACCTAAAAATGTTTCTAAATTTTTGGTTATTATATTAGTTATCCTATATGTATGATATATGTATGATTACCACAAGCACTTTGTCTTTGCACTATGAAAATCCCAGTTTTAAGTAAAAAAGATTTTCAGTTGGCAGCACTGAGAAACATACCAGAATTCCTATCTAGTTGTGTTAATCCTATGTACATGATTTGTACTAAAAAATGTGCAAACTCCCATGTGGAATTATTAACACACACTATAAGACTGGGATTAATGTGCATGCATGTGTTATGCTGTAGGTCCCTTATCTGTGTTACAGGAACGAGAGGGCTGTGGTTAATCACTGTACCTCTGTTTGGCTGAGAGCCTGTGAGCTAAAGGCTACATGATGGTTTACATCAGTGTCAATGATGCGAGTGTTAATGTTATTGTGAGCACACCTACTGCTGTAGCTGTCCCCTGGAATGAGACACAGCCTATCAGAGAGTCGTAACTACTGCCTCCATAGGTCGGGCTGTGAGAACAGTGAGGGAGGAGTGAGTTGCTTAGAGTCAGGAGAAAGGAGGAAGAGGAGAAAGAAGGAGAATGAGATGAGGAAGGAGAAAGTGAGGAGTGAAGTAAAGGAAGGGAATAAGGGGAAGAGAAGGATAGAGGGGAGGAGAATGAGTGAGAGAGGGAAGAGGAGATAGCGGAGGAGAGATGGATATAGGATATAGGGAAAAGAAGAATAAAGGGTGAATTGGAGGATGAGGAGCGAAGAGGGGAAGAGGAGAGAAGAGAAATCAGAGGAGAGGAAAAGAGGACAGGCAAATGAGGAGGAAAGAAGAAAGAGGCATGGGAGAATAAGGAGGAAAAGATCAGAAGAGATTGAGGAGAGAGAGAGGAAAGGATAGAGAGACATAGGAGAAATGAGGAGGGGAGAGTAAGAGAGGGAAAAGGTGATTATGGGAAAGAGAATGATGGAGTGAGTGAGAAGAGATGGGATTAGAAAGCCATGAGAAAAAAGGAGAGAATAAAGAGAAGAGGGAGGAAGAGAATGATGAGGAACGGAATAAGCGGGAAGGAAAGAGGGAGAGAAGAAGGGAGGCAGGAAAAATAAAAAGAGAGAGACAAAAGATACAGAGAAAAAGGTGTGTGGAGAAAAATAAATGCAGCACATGAGAGCAGCAGCCTGCCAAGGTATCAGAAGACACAGCTACTGTTTAAATAATAAAAAAGCGATATAAACAAATCATTAGCCCCCTAAGAGTTGTTTAATGCAATTTCTTAATGAACGTAATTATCAGAAGGCATAATGAAAGAAAAAAAAAAACACATCTAAACGGGCCTCAACTTGTCATCAGTGCTCAATTATTTCCTTGTCAAGTTGTTATGATTTAATGAGCCCCAGTGGGACTGACGGCTGTCAGTCAGCCCTGACTTTTTGACACCATTACAACTTCAAATAGAGCCGCAGCCACGCTGCCTTCCACCAGCCACTCACTACTGAGAGGATCTGACAGGCTGAGAGCGAGAGAGAGAGAGAAAGCAAGAGAGAGACACTCAGTCAGCGAAACACACACACAACAAGCAAAATATACTCGCAGCATGCCTGGATACAACACACACAGGTGCTTAGATCCAGTGCTCACACTCACAGATATTTCGAAAGGAGGACAGAGGACAAACACCCACAGAAGACATCCAGACACCCAGTCCTGTCTAGGCATGTTGATGAAAAACTCAATCACTGAGGTCATTATCTTATGAGTTTTGTCAAACAGGCAGGATTCTGCCCCTCCTCATCCTCCTTCTTCCTCCTCTCTCCTTTTTTGTTCATTTATTCCTGAACTTAATGATAACTCTCCACGGGTTGGCCCCACATGGGACGGACAGAGACACACTATTTTGTTGGCCATTAATTTGGTGCTTTGAAGCCCGAGCTGTGAAGCAGAAGCAGAGAAAGCCCCCCACCACGCTGCTTCCAAAATAAGACAATCTACCCGGCCTGAAACAGAATACCAAATGCCCTCTGCCTGTCTGTCTGTCCATCAGGCCCTCAGCCAGAGGAGGAGAAAAAGTGTGTGTGTGTGTGTGTGTGTGTATATATATATATGTATGTATGCATGTATCTGAGAGAGAGAGAGAGAGAGAGAGAGAGAGAGAGAGAGAGAGAATATGTGTCACATGCAGTGGGAATAATAAACACAGTATCAATAGGTGTGCTGTGTGTGTGTCCTTTAAATGTCCACATGTGAACAGACAGTATATTTGGGCTGCACAGCACTGCTGATTTCTGATTCTGCACCACATCCTGACTGTATATACACTGTCTATAACAACCACACACACTCATACACGTGCAAATTTGAACTACATGATTAACACAACAAACATTTGGTCCTTAAAATGAAAGTAAAATCACTCTGGATCAAAAAAGATAAGCCTTGTAACATTATTCCATGCAGCAAACATTAAACACTAGCCATAAGGTAATTGAACAAGCTTTAGATTTAAAATTGATGTCTCATTTTGGACTGATATACAGTACATACAGAAATATATATTATACAACGATCAGGAAATTGTTTCATATTTAATGAAAGAAAGTAAATACACTAGCATAATAATCATCAACTTAAATTAAAAACACAGATATTAGTAACGTGCGAGTGTGTTAACAAATATTTATGCCGTACATTATTACTAAAGCTATGGGGGGCGATAGGTTTAAAAGTGGTCCTGCTGGGTTGCCTGAACACACACAAGGCCTTTACTGACCTTAGAGGAACAGCATGAGAAGCTACTAATCCTGGATGAAGCGCAACTGGGAGAGGCGCGTGTGTGTGTTTGCTGCTAAAGGCACTGACCTTTGGGTTGGGTGTAGTGTGTGATTCTGCTCTGTGTGCTGCACTAAAGACCTGGCCCAAGCACGTCACACTCCCAGACGTGAGCAGAGACTACGCTGGGACTTGAAGTGTACATACATGTGCTTGCAGACACACAAATTCTGCCGTTATTAAAATATATATGCTAAAATAAAATAACAGATCATAAAATTGAAGCCCCTTTTTTTACTCGGTCATTATTCTACCATTTGGATGATGCATATGGAGTCCAGTCAGATGGAGGTCCCATGCTAAAGGCTTGATCAGGAACATCCTCGCAGAATGACTGTAATGGGGTAGAGGGTAGAGTGGGCATGGCTGTGCTCCACAAGAAAGAAAACGAGAAAGAGAAAGAGAGAGAGAGAGAGAGAGAGAGAGAGAGAGAGGAGATCACCTGTCACTGCCCACCAGGAATGATTCATGTGAACAATTTGTCCTAATTACTCTAGCACGCTTTTGTTGCTATTAATCACACACACATGCACACGCACACACAGGACCCGTCAGTGGAGATCAGTGGCCTCGCAGATTGAAATAGATGGCCAGGACGATGGTGAGGAGGATGATGGCGCCCAGGATGAAGATCAGGATGCGGTTCTGAATGACCCTGAACACAGACAGAGATAGACACAGAGAAGTGTTAATGAAACAACACACTTTTTATCCATCCTCAATGCAGACTGTACAGAGCAACCATTATTTGAGATTGGTATTGTGGGATTTCCATTTGGGCTTAAACTACAGTTTAATAATCACACTGTAACAATAAAGTTCACTCTCAAACTTTATAAAAATCTAAACCTGGGCATTAGATATCTATGGCAAAAGATGTAGCTTATATAAACCACAATAAAGTTGGGATGTTGTGTAAATGTAAATAAAAACAGAATACAGTAACCTGCAAAAAAAAAAAAAAAAAGACATGCAAAATTTTAAACCTGAAAAACTTTATTGTCTTGCAAATATTCACTCAATTTGAATTTGATGCCTGCAACACATTTCAAAAGAGCTGTGACGTGGGCAACAAAAGACTGGGAAAGTTGGGGAATCCTCCAGAAACACCTGTCTGCAGCATTCCACAGGTGAACAAGTTAACTGGAAACAGGTGAGCATCATGAATGGGTATCAAAGGAGGATCCCCAAAAGGCTAATTCATTCACAAGCAAGGATAAGGCACGGTTCACCACTTTGAGAACAATTGCATGAGAGATCGTCCAATAGTTTAGGAACAATCATTTACAGTCCAAAAAAAATCATTAAAAAAAAAAAATTCTCAGAAGCCAGAGAAATCTCTGCATGTAAGCGGCAAGACCAAAAACCAACATTGAATGGCTGTGATCTTTGATCTGTTAGAACGGCACTGCATCAAAAACAGACATCATTCTGTAAAAGATATTACAACTTGGGCTCAGGAGTCACAACATCTACAAGCGCAATGTGCATGGAAGGTGCAAGCCATACATCAACAACACCCAGAAACGCCGCCTGCTTCTCTGGACCCAAGCTCATCTGAGATGCACAGATGGAAAGTGGAAAAGTGTGCTGTGGTCTGATGAGTCCACATTTCAAATTGTTTTTAATGAAATCATGGACGTTGCTTCCTCCTGCCTAAAGAGGAAAAGGACCATCCAGATTGATATCAGCGCAAAGTTCAAAAGCCAGCATCTGTAATGGTATGAGGGTGTGTTAGTGCCCATGGCATAAGTAACTTGCACATCTATGAAATCATCATTTATGATCAAAGGTACATACAGGTTTTGGAACAAAATATGCTGTCATTCAACCAACGTCTTGTCTGCCTACTTCAGCAAGACAACGCCAAGCCACATTCTGCATGAGTTACAGCAGAGTGGCTTTATAGTAAAAGAGTGCGGGTAATAGAGTTCGGTCTAGCGTGCGATCTGCCGCATTATAAAGCTCAAAATTGGACAACGCAGACCACGGGCTGTTCAGCAACTGAAGTCATACATAAAGCAAAAATGGGAAAGAATCCCATCTACAAAGCTTCAATAATTAGTTTCCTCAGTTTCCAAAAGCTTATTGAGTGTTGTTAAGAAGAAAGGTGATGTAACACAGCGGTGAAAATACCCCTGTCCCTGCTCTTTTTGAACGTGTTGCAGACATCAGATGAGTGAATAACTGCAAGGGACAATCAAGTTTATCAGTTTAAACACTGCAAACCTTGTCTTTGTGCTGTTTTCAATTGAGTACGAGTCAACAAGGATTTGCAGGTCACTGTATTCTATTTTTATTTATGTTTTGCACAATGTCCCAACTTCATTGGAATTGGGGTTTGTAATATTAAAAATAAATGAATTAAATAAAGATATAAAGTTTCTGGATTTTTGGTGTCCTGCTTGATCATATCTAAATCCAGCATCAATCAGTCTAGTTCTCAAAAAGACTTCACCCTCGGCCTGAACACTCCGCTCCATATCCAAGCTTATGTAGGTTATTAACTACAGGTTAGTTTTCATTATATATATAAATGTTTAGTTGTTAGTGTTAGTAATGCTCAATTGCACCATTGTTCTATTGTTTACACAGGCATTGAGAGGCAGATATAAAGAATAAAAATATTGCAAAGATAAGCACAAGCTTTAAAACTGGATTTACGTATAAAATAATTAAGTGGCTTTAGCCACAAAACCCTCATATTTCCTGTCTTCATCTCTCCCACCTTTCAGTAATGACAAGCTCACTGTAACAAGGTCTACCGGGGAGATTTAGAGTTAAAGTGGGTGTGACACGTGTGTGTAAGGAAGTGAAGAGGAAAGCAAGGGGATGACAAACGGGCGAGACCCCGGCATTGGTCTGTGGTGAGGACTCCTGTCCCAGTCACTCCTGATAAATGACAGAATTATCCCACGTGCTGACATGTGGAGAGAGCAGGGCCACTGTCCATTGCACCAAAAAGGAGATGAATAACCCATACCCTCGCCATTCATCACTGCTGCAGCCAAGCAGCAGCACCCTGCTCTCTGATCCCCCCCCCACACACACACACAAATTTGTACCAGAAAAGCACTGAACACACTCATTCTCTTACACCTTTTCATCTGTTTAATTTTAGGTTTGATTGCTGAAATACTCATGGCAAAAATTTGCCAGAAACAAAAATTTTATTCGAGACATATCCACTGTCTCCTTTTCCCCTTACCTTAACAGCCTAAAAAAGTATTTTATGTGTCTTATTAGATAAGGTAACCTGGATACGTCTTTAAAAGAATGCTGAAATTGCATGGTCTAAAGCCAACTTTACAGGCACATTCGTTTAATAGCTTTCTTCCATCTCAGACCCAAGTATAATCTTCCTGTCCATTAAACTTCAAACTTCGGGGAAAAAAAAGCATTATGTGACACCTGGCCCTGGGAGCGCTAAGTTTTTACATGTTACACACACACTCAAGATCACCTGAAGCAAACCATAGTCTACAGGCTTAAACGGGACCAGTGATGGGTTTCTGGGATTACACCCAGGTTTGCAGACAGGATTCATATTTAATAACTTTTGGTGCATATGCCATCAGGTCAAAAAGGTATGATAAGACTGAAGTAAAAAAGAAAGGGCAGGGGTAAGCATACACAAAGTTGCATATTCTAATAATTTATTATATTGCCTTTGTTAGACCGACACCTTTGATTATCGCACGCCAGTTCATGTGTGAGAACGATTCCTCATAATTTGAGTCCTGGAATATGCACATGTCAGCAGGTGCAAACAAACCAGCAATTCCACTGATGTGATAACCTGGTTATTCAGCACATTCACGTCATTAGCTAACTTCATTTTATTGCGACATAACGTTGCTGAGCCTAGACCAGACCAACTGAAACAACTCTAGATAATAATGCTTCCAGAGTCTTGTACATTGGGCACTCTGCATTGCTTTATAACCTTCTTACCATGATTCAACCTATTGCTCTGTAAAAGGGTCAATCTGGACTTATCAAACTACAAACTATTTTTTTTTTTTTATGATGCAACTTCACTAACTTCACTACACAGCTAGTACTGTACTTAGTGAAGTGAAGTGGACAGTTCAGCACTATCCTTCCAGGTATTCATTTTTACCCAATTTACCCAATTCCACTCATTTCAGTGATCTCCTTAGTTGTTGTCTCTGTTTAATGCAGGTCAATAATTTATCCCTTCTGAAATGCGAGTTTTTTTGGGCCAGGCAGTGTATATAGAGCATTTGTTCTAAATCGGAGTTATTCAAGCTTGCAGAGCTGCAGTGTAAAGGCCTGTTCGGATTGGCTCACCGGCCTACATAATTCTGAGCATATCATAGTGGGGGACATTAATCAGAGCTTGTTTAGCATGGCCAGGTCTCCCCCATGTCTCTTTAAGTAGTCTGCATTATTTACAATGATTATTTACACACGCACACATGCAAAGACGGACGCGCATGCACACTCGCACATTCAGACGTGAGTGCAGAGCCGAGCTATATTTCGCCACATCAGGAAGACCAATTGGGGATGCGGCTATTGCTTAACACCAAGCTATTTCTATCTAGAAACACTACACCCTTGTTTGGGTGGTATCTGGAGCAAATGAGAACATGGTTGAATACGCGAGACATGTCTTTAAATTTATATTGTGGTCATGCAAATCTACAAGGACAACTGATTTATTTGCCTTAAAAAAATCATTATTGCAAATATGCCGCTCATGTAGCCATGAGGATATGGATAGCAGCTCCTTTAAGGCTGGTCAGTGTTTTTTTTACTCTTACACGAACCCTTACACAGAACCCTGAGCAAAGATTTATTTTATGAGCATAATACAACTATCCAAATATGAGGATCATTATTTAAATGCGTGCAATTTTATTTTGCTGAAACACAAAGCAGACATTATTCATAGACTACTTGTTAAGTTCCTGAGTTTTGAATTAAACCCATTCATTAAATCATTTCTCTTAGTCTAACATTCCTGCCTTCACGGCACCCAGTCAGTGAATATCAGAATGACTGACAGTTTTAGTGAAGCACCTATCTATTTAAGAAAGGCCAGATGTAGGTGCTCTACCTGTGATGACCCCTCTGTCAGAAGCCTTTAAGCTATCCACTAAGAGCTGGAGACCACAGGCTGCTCCATGCTTGGGCCCTCAGTACAAGCTGAACAGTGGCAGTGGTGAGTGCAGTGATGTGATAAGTATGAGAGGCGAGAGAGAGAGAGAGAGAGAGAGAGAGAGAGAGACAGAAGGCCATGCTGTCTGGGATTTGATGGAGACTCTGTCCTATGCTGAGCCAGGCCCAAAAAGAACAGAGCAGAACAGCAGCCATCAAACTGCATCCATCTTTTCACTCTGACACATGACAGAGTGTTGGGGGAGAGCTGATCGTGCTGTCACAGCTCAGAGCTCAGGGTGAGCCTACACACACACACACACACACACACACACACACACACACACACACACACACACACACACAGACACACACACACACAGACACACAGACACACAGACACACACACACACAGACACACACACACACAGACACACACACACACAGACACACAGACACGCGCAAAGACTTGCTCTGAGCATGAAGTACACTACATGTCCTACATGGAGCCAAGCACGGCAAACCGCAATGGCAGACAAGAGTCCCGATCTTGCCAAAATAACTCTTTCCAAAAGCAGAAGCCAAAATTACACTCAGTCAATGGGTTAAGAATATTGCCCTAAGCTTAAAAAGAGTTTGAGGGATAGAGAGAAGAAAGAAAGAAAGAGAGAGAAGCAGGAAAAGTCCGTTTATCAGGGGAGGAGGTGGAGGACAGGTTGCTCGGAGACAGACAAAAATAATGAGGACTTTTCTGTCAGGAAAAATTTACAAAATCATACCCGTGTTATTAAAATTTAAAATCCCCCCCCCCCCATCTCTCTCGTGTTTTTTCCTCTCTCTCTCTCTCTCTCTCTCAGTTCTCCTTATTAGTGGCTCTAATGAGGACAGTGATACACCTCTACACTGGGGGAAGGGGGAGCTGTTCCCTTAAGCCAACACCATTCAACAATAACACTCCTGAGCCTACTGGGCACTCTCTCTCACACTCTCTTTCTCACACACACACACTCACACACTGAAAAGATTCATGAAATCTAAGTTTTTTTTTTTCTTGACAAAGGCAATAAAACAAAATCCAATTGGCGTCTGACTGCTCTGAATTTTCCTCCAGCCAGGATTTCTGCAGAGAGAAGAAGAGAAGAAGGAGAGGGGAAGAAACAAAACAGTGGGAAAACAGTGAGAAAGAGACAGAGAGGGAGAGAGGGGAGTGTCGGCACGATCAATGTGTTCACTAATGGTTTGACTGATGGACATCGTGCTCTGCGTGCGCTGTAAAAGTTGGGGGGTCGGAACTGAGCGTGTGATCACAAACTAACAAGGATAAATGTTTTATCAGGCTCTCTTTACTGCGCTCTACACACTGCCATGTGAAAGAAGCCTTTATAGGGCCTTAGCTGTCAATGCCTCATAAATACACACTCACTTAGCTTACGAGTTCTCTACACACCGCAAAAAGCAAGAAGAAAGGTCTGCTTTGAATCCCGTTCACTCT
This sequence comes from Clarias fuscus, assembly GCA_030347435.1. Taxonomy (NCBI): domain Eukaryota; kingdom Metazoa; phylum Chordata; class Actinopteri; order Siluriformes; family Clariidae; genus Clarias; species Clarias fuscus. The sequence goes on from CM059220.1 coordinate 14,831,759, forward strand.
TCATTCTCTGATGGATGTGCAGATAGTCTACCTGTTACTGCTACATATTTAAGCTAGAGTTCTCTGATCTGTAAGTCTAAGGGGCCAGACTAATGATTCCTAACGGAATGCATTTTAACCTACAAGCTGTATAATTCTGTTAAGTCTAGAAAGCATGTGTTGTTTTTTTTTAAAACATTGTACACTTCTTAAAATCTACAAATCAACTTGGACCCAATGTTCAGACAAAAATGTAGTAATGAGTGCGTGGCCCTTGCACGCACACACGGATACACGCGCACACACACTTGCATTCCCACTGACATTGATGAAAACAAATATACCAAGTTAGTGGACTGCATCCATAATGATACCTTGATATGACAAAACCAAAACCTGTCCCTAACCCTAAATGTAAACTCAGTTCCCAAACCAAGTATTTTGCCACTTTTAGGTTTTAAATAAAAGCTTTAAAAAATTGCTTTTCTTTATAAGCACCAGCCAAAGGATCTCATGAGGTCAAAACAAAAATTAATAACATCTGAGGGTCATTGAGAACTTACAATGGTCTTAAAACACATGCGCACACACACGCGCGCACACACACGCGCACACACACACGCGCGCACACACACGCGCACACACACACGCGCACACACACGCGCGCACACACACGCGCGCACACACACACACACACACACACACACACACACACACACACACACAGTCTGCCAGGGGTAATGTTTAAAAAAGTTCCCTTTAATTGCATGTTATTTACTTAAAAGAGCTTGACACCATATAATTCCCAAAAGAGAAACGGTGCTTATGTTCTTCAGAGGGTACTTTGACACACACACATACACACTCTTTCTAGAACTCTTGCCATAGCCGTGTGTTTAAAGAGCTGCATTGTATAACAGGCCAGTTAAACAGGGTTTATTAGTGTGATCATGGGGCAGCTGAGCTGGTCTTCCCACACCACCACAACACTCTTACCCTTACAATACGGCTAAGCGGCTCAGAGACTGGGGGATCTGTAATGTTTACTGGAGAGCTCCTGCTCTCTCCTCATATACCCCCCCACACACTGTGTGCAACCGCTGAAACAATGTAAAAAAAAATTAGTTCTGTGGAGGAAGACCCTCCTCCTACACACTCGCACACAAGTTGTATTAATGGAAAAGCGGTACAAGAAAGATAAGATCACATAAAAGGAGTAAAACAAGATAAACTAGGAAGTAATTGATGTCTTGAGCACATACAGCAGCTTATATGTCAGTGTGTTGACGAGTCTTGTGCGTGCAAATGTGTACACACACTCACAGGACCGAGATCGCTGCTCTACACACTCATGCATTTTTTATTATGCAGCTAACAATCTGAGTAGCAGGCCAGCCTGGGATTTAGATTCCTCCTGGAGAAAGGAGGTAAGGAGGAACAGGAGGTGGGGGTTGAAGTATGAAAGGAGAGATGTGGAGAAAGAAGGAGTGTGTGAAGATAGGGGGAGAAACACCTTGTTTACAACACTTTTTCATGAACGCTCAGGAAGTTCTGCCTACGGCGCGTTCTGGCAGCTGTAGCAGGCTGTCCCGGAGCGTTGTCCGAGTGGCATTCTGAGTTTTCTCTCATTTTTTAGTATCTACACATCATTTCTTTCACTGGATGCTTGCCAGCACACTAGCACTCCTTTTCACACTCTTTCTACTTTTGCCAGTCTCCTTCACTTGCTATTTCCTTTCTGTGTATGCCAGCCTCTTGATTTCCCTCTTACTCGTTCTCCAGTCCCCCTCCCTTGCTCTTATTTTTGCCCTTTCCATATCCTACTTTCCTCCCACTCTATCACTCCTTCTTTCTCTCTTATTTTGAGAGGGAGGGTGTTGATGTTAAAAGCAGGAAGGGATCCAATATGCACCTGAAAAAAATAAGCTACACACTGCAAAAATGGGAAGGCCTGGGCCTCTGTGCAGCCAATAAAAGGCCAGTAAACATCTTCCGGAGTGCATGTGATGGCTGATGGCAACAGTCCAGGTTATGTGCCGAAGCAGCAGTCAACATAGGTGTGCTAATCCTTCTGTGCCTGCACCCTGTACAGGAAACTTCAGAACAAACAAATCAGCCTCGCTAAACAGTGAGAACAGTTGGGGCAAAGATAAGAGCTCTACACAGCTAGTACTGTACGTTTTCTTTGCTAAAATTTGCTTCAATGAGTTCAATCAAATACTTCTTCTTTTTTTTTTTTTTTTGGTAATAAAAACTAATTTACAGGGACCTATATGAAGGATCGTACGCATATTTTGCCTAACAATAATAATGTTTGTATTTAATTAACAGAAAAAAAAACAAAACTAGTCAATTTGAAAGACAAATATTTGAAAGACACAAATATTTGTCTTATTTTATATGTGTGTCTTATATCTTTGTCTAACTTTAGGGGGATTGCACGTTACAACAGTTACAAGAGTTATGTTAAGAATGTTTCTCCCTTATCTGTAACTATAAATGGCTAAAAACTGTAATGTGCTGTTCTTCAATGAACAGAAACACATCTCTGTGGGATTAGAGGAATAATAATAATAAAACAAACAAAAAATCAGGAAGTGCTGTTATAGGAAAGCATGTTAATGGCCCACAGCAACCACGTCACTGATAATTTCCCTATAAAAGCATGCTCAGTTTTCCCAGAACACAGTGTTTCATTCCTTACAAATTTGCCTGAAAATCCTCCTCATTTACAAAAGTCTGACAGATTCAATTCTTTTGAAGATCAAGATGCAACAAAGCTTACACCAATATTTGGATTACTTAAAACACAAGCTACTTCAAATACTATTCCAATATCTTAGTATTACTTTATGTAAATGGTTATTTAACCAAACGTTTTTAACACAAACGGCTGATATTGCTCTATGTGTTAAACATAAAATTAAACGAGAAGCCGGTAGCATTTCTATTCCAATGGAAAGTTAAAAACCTGTTGTTCATCATAATGAACATATGTACATAATTATATAATTACCCATTGCACCATAAACTTGCACAACTCCACAACTGACAATGGTACTACTCTATCAGCCTATTTTACTTTGTTAAGATACATTTTTTTAAGTTAATCTGTAGTAACAACACATAATATACAAAACAATATAATATTTTTGGAACTTCACAATTTTAAAAGAAAATTAGAGTTGCTCATCACTAGCAAAGGAATGCTTGAATAAGGTTGAGTAATAATACGACACCGCTCTTACAATGAATTACTTTCTCAATTTGGGCATGCTGCTAAAAATTTTGACACACACACACAAAAACAACCACATTTCATAAGAGGGACAGCTGGGGATTGTATAACCATTCGGTGAAAGGGTGTAACACTAGACATGGAATCACAGCTCTTGAAAACTTTCAAACGCATAAATTTTTATTGTTTGTTCGGCATTGAAATCTCATTAGGACTCATAAATCAGTTATGTGCACGTTCAAAAAGGGGACTGGAATACGAGTGAAGTTAAACGTAGATGCTTCGTGACCGGTAGACCAGACCTGGCACTCAGGTTTATGATGATTCAGTTGTTCGATCACACAATCTGTTTCATATTGAAGTCTGGGTGAAAAGTTAGCAGCAGTTTCACCCTCTGTGTCTATGATCAGTACAAGATAGACCACTAAAGGCCAGGACTTTAGAGGGGGAATCATCTAGCTGCTCGTGTGGGTTTCTTTTTAGTAAATGACTGATCACATATGTGCTTGATATGCATAGGCACACACATGCACACACACATGCACACGCACACACATGCACACGCACACACACACACGCACACTCCTCGATTATCATTTGGTGTATTTCCTTTAGCTTGTGAGTTACTTGGCTTGAACAGTACACTGACCCAGTGACCCAATATTGCACCTATTGGCATGTGGCCGGACAACTAAAGGAAACCGAGGAGTTTGTGGAACCTTAAATGGGAGAATATTTTAACCTATAAACAGTTTGTACTGTACCTCAAGATCCTACACAACACTTTGACACAGCAAATTTACATGATGCTCCATCATACTGCTCTTTTCACAATTTTTTCACAATCATATCATATGACTAACTAAATAATTTTTACATACTGGAAAAAAAGCAATCCCATAAAAACAAAAATACATGCAACAGACACACATACAGTATACATACTTGCATGAACTTGCACGCACACACACTTCATACATAAAGTATTTCATCTGAACGCCTCATTGTTTTGACCAAAGGGCCTTCACGCATCTCTGAAGTGAGATCAGTAAGTGATCTATCATTTATGAACAGAGTTGAAGTGGAGATGTTAAAAAGATTCTCCAGCAGCAATTTGCCAAGGCCATCACTAAAAGTGGAGATGATTTGAGTGCGATTATTGCTTTCAGTGAAAAAATATAATACAACACTGAGCAACGGTAGAGCATACGTGTGACTAAAAAGAAAAAACAACAAAAACAAATAGCAACAACAACAACAAAAACAAACACAAAAGGATGCCAGTATCAGGTTGAAAATGTGTAATTATAGCTTTGTTCTATTTGAGGCTCTGTGTATCCTAAAGTGATAAGACTTCGAATTAAAGGAACACAAAAAACACCTAATGGGCTCAATGCCCTGGTCGTCAAGACGGTCCTCCCGACTCAGCATGCAGGAGCTGCCACCTGAGCAACAAAAGTCTGTTTAATGAGTTATATTTAGATTTAGTTTAATATATCAGGGTTTTTTAAGTGAGTGGACATGTGGTATGTATGTGTGTGACCAAAACAACGAGCCAGAGTAAGACCGCTCTCCCTAGGCAATGTCAGTGGTTTGCACAGAGGACGCTATAATAGAGAGAGAGAGAGAGAGAGAGAGAGAGAAAGAGAGAGGGGGAATAAAGCCTAACTTCTAGAAGGAAATAAAGACCTTGACTTATGCCATCATGCTGAGAGAATAGGAATCTCATTCTCTTGCTTGTTTACCTCTTATAGAATCACAATTATCCAACAATATGTTTAGAGGGTAGTTAGGAGCTGTCACTCATCTAGGGAGCTTGAACTTAGTGGCTGACTGAGGCACAACAAACTCAAAACCACAGCCTGTTTATAACATAAAATAAAGTGATAAATAGAGAAGAAAAGCCCCCTGGTCACAGTTTCAGATTTAGTCCTGTTTTTTTTTTTTTCTTCAATGTCCAATGTGACTCTTTAAACATACTGCAAATTCTCGAGATTTGCTACACGATTGCAGCGGAGAACTGAAGAAAAGGTAATGTCATTCTACATCCCTCGACTTGACACTACAAGGGAGATTTTAGTCATTCTAAATAATCCATGCCATTTCATTAAAATTGCAGATCCTTCCGGTCTACAATTTCACAGCTGAATCCTGTACAGCAATTTCAACTCTTCAGCTCCCGTTTGTCTTGGGAAAGCACGAAAGCGAAGTGAAATAGCGAAAAATAGCGAGGTGAAGAGCAGAAGAAAGTCAGAGACAACCCACTTTGCACAACTGTGAAAGAGTTGTGACCAAAAGTCATCTTTTTTTTTTTGTGCTGCAGTTAAAAACATACTCGTGTGTTAATTGCTAAAAATGTAATATAACTTTCCAAAAGTATGTTAGGGCTTTGTAAATCATCTGGCAAATTCACCTTTACTTTAAGTTTCTTGCTTAAAAGTTAGCTTCCTCACCAACCATAAACAATAATAACAATAAGAATTATTTATATAATTATACATTATTTATATGGGTCAGGAAGTATTCTATAAAATTTCACGATTGCTCGCTTTCTAAAAATGGCGCTTCCTTCACTCTGGATCCCTGTGCTGGAATACAAAGTACTTCAGAAATCAATACATCTGTAGCCAATGATGTGAATTACCAAGGTTGAACTCGAGATATAGAAATGTATTTACACTGGAAATGTGTAAAGCTGGACTGTATAATTGCTCTGATTATTTTGGTACTAGAAGAGACTGTATGTGGAAGAGAAAGAAAAAGAGAAAAACAGATAGAAAAAGAAAAGGGTAGAAGGTGATGAGATAAGCAGGTGCGAGGGGCTTGTGAGTGACATTAATTCACTCCTGATTACATACAGCACTCAGTAGCGAGTAGTGATTGAAAAGCAGGTCCATGATTTGTTGCAATAACTGTGTTATTGACTTGTTGCTCCAGCTCCATTTGGTTATTGCCCTTTAGGCTCGGATCAATAGACTACGTGCTGAATCTGACTAATCAGGCCCTGAAGCCTCTCAGGGTCAGGATGAAGAAAACAGCAGAAAATCTATTCCACATAAGAGAGGGAGAGAAAGAGAGTTGGAGAGAAAAGAGAAGATAAACTGGCAATGGGGTGGGGGTGGGAAAAGTTCTATAAACGCAGTGATAACTGTAAAATAATTGATGAATATTATGGTTCTACTCTTTTTCAATCTGTGGACTCCTAAATAGTGTCAGAGGGAGAGAGAGAGAGAGAAAGTTTGGCGGCAGATGCACTGCACTGTCAGAGTTCACTTTTTCTTCCGGTGCCTACGACCCCAGAGTTCAGAGGTCACTGGGTGCCCTCGCTGCTCAGGGACTTGACTAGAAACTGGTGTCAAAGAGGAAATCAATAAATATTTCTGAAAAAATACATAATAAGTGGGAGATCACTCTGCTGAATATCTCCAGAGAGAACAGAGTAATTCATGCAAGAGAGGCAGATTCAAATGCATTCCTTCTAAACTGCGCTAACAACAGATGAGTCCACCAGCAATGCTTGTGGTCTGATATAAAAGCAAGTCTGTCTCTGATAGAAGTTCGCTCCGTAGCAGCACACCTGCACGATATCATACTCAGACAGAGGGACCAATGGAAAATTCATAAGGGAAAGAAAATCAATAATTTATACCAAAGTCAAGCAGTAGGTTTTCTTCCCCCTGCTTACCACTGCTGCCTCTGAGCGTGTGTACGTGTGTATATGTAATGTGCTGGAAGAGTAGGTAAGCCTTGCAGAATTTTAGTCTGTTTTATATTTCTCTAGGAGAGAAAAAAAAAAAAAGATAGCGAGAGAGAGAGAGGGAGAGAGAGAAAGACAGAGAGAGAGTGTGTGTGTGAAGTGGAGGGTGGTGACACACAACATCGCTCTAATCTTGCACATCCTTTCTGAAACAAACATAAACTTTAGAATTGTTTCTGCTCTTCTTGTTCCTGTTCACTTCTTCCTCTTTTTTTGTCATTTCCCAGTGCCCTGCTGTCAAAAATGGTTTAGGGCACATGGGCACGGTGCTCTCTCTCTGCACATCTATTTCCCTACAACCTACAGCAGGGAAAAAAGTACCTAGGTTGCTTGCTAGTCTACAGACACAAACACACATATACTAACATACACTCCACTGTCCTTTACCTAGGCAGAAGTTCAGAAAAATCACTTCAAAACCTTCCAGTAAATAAACAACCCTTATTCATTCCACCTGAACATGTGGCCAAATGATTCCTGAAAAAAGTACATAGCCCAAATGATCAAAGTGATTCCAAATGATCACTGACTCCCCTACAGAGATTGAGAAAAAAATCAATTCAGTTAATCATCGTGATTCTTTTGTGTGGCAGTATATACTGTACATCACCACACTAACTCCAAAATGTATTTTTTTTAATGACACTTTTATTTTTACCTGTTTTATTTGAGGTGGTAAAATGTTGCAGTTCCTCTAAAATCATACAGGTAGTGTGCTCTAAACTGTTTATCCAGATAAATAAAAGAAAGGTTTTTGTCAGAATTCACTCTTTCAATGATATCTTTACATTTCATACTTGGAGGACCCAAAACCAGTCTCAGAAAAATGTGTGTCTGTATGTTTGTATGTCTAGCCGTATGACAGAATTTAATGAAACTTTGCCAGGACTTTGGTATTTGCCTGAAATTAAACCTGTGTCATAAATGTAAACAAAATGGTGAGTAGAAGGGACGAAATATAGTGCTTTTCCCCCTCAAGGTGGGTGTGGCTATAAGCAAAGTAGCCTCACTTCAGACCCAATCAACGCTACAGGTTTACGGTATATTGACAAAGTACACGGAGAAAAACAGTAACTACCATAATGCACCTACAAGGTGCCCAAATCCTCATTTAACACAAACAAACGCCATACAGCATGGCTTACTTAAAAAAAAAAAAAAAGGATGTACACTATGAAAACTGAACCTTCATAGATGAATGGAGAGATAGATGTATGTTTATTCTTTCTGTGAGAAGTTTATAACCAGTTTGTCTCATATGTTCCGAAACCGTGGTGCTAATAACAAGCAGTGATGGGAAGCGGCACTATGAGATAAACCACAGATCGTTATAGCAAACACACCAGCAGCAGACTGAGATGAGGGGAAAGTAAAACGCCTGACCTACAAGTGAATTGTTAATGCTCTAAAGTCAACATGTTGAGTAAAAGCAATGTTATGAACAGTTATGTGCCAGATTTAATAACCTACTTTACAATAAGCTAATAATGAGCTACTTGCTCAAAGTAAACAAACACCTGCACCAACTGGTATTAATTAGAAGCGCTAAATTGAATATATTTGGATCACTTAATATGTTCTCAGCTGAAATAACAGCGCTGAAGTGGTATAAGTGAACTGATGAAGTCGTGTTAAGAGGAAAACTTTATAGGATTAGATTTCTCATCTCTGTTCAGTAATCGGACAGTGAATCACAGAACAACTTGGCATAAACAAGGCGCAGGATACTCAACCTTGCACAAGTAAATTTTTTTGTAATAGGTTAGGCAAGGAATTCTCTCTTTAATTATACACACATACATATATATCGTATATATCATAGCAGGTGTTCCGTGGTGAATCCCATCCCTACTGTCCATCCGCCAAACTTGTGCAAAGTCCCTGAGTCACATTACTAGTGCAAGGTAATAACACATTTAAACATCGTTTATTCGTCTTTTGCACTGGGGACAGGAGAGCGAGAGCATGGACAAAGTGTATGACAAAATGAAAGCAAAAGACATATAGTGTCTCTATAGTGCATAGAGAGAGACAGACAGAGAGAGAGAGCGAGAGACAGAGACAGAGAGAGAGATGGAGAGACGGTAGATGGAAGGATGAGGTGTATTGATGCTGGTTTGTGCTTTTTAAGAAAGTATGTATACATGTGTAGTATATATTATTATTTGTAGTTTTTCAAACTCAATTTAGTCACATTTTAAAATCAATCTTTGCTACTCAAATGCTACTCACTTTGTCACTCAAATGGAATCAAATCAAGATGCATTTTTTCTCATCTCATAAAACAAATAAAAGCAGCTATGTATGATTAGCAAAAATCTTTTCAGACCAAAAAACCCCAACAAAAAACACCTTACTAGTTATGTTTTGCACTCCGCAAATGACAGGAGAAGGATAGAATTCTTGTATTTAGATGCATCTTGAAATCATATTTCCAGGCATTTATGGGTCATCTATATTTAATCCAGATAGAGAGTATCTATCAGGACTATTAATGAGATGATGCGGCTGCTATATTTTAGAAACTTAACATAGACACGAAAGGGATAAATATGTTGGGGGCACATCAAGGCAGAGTAGGCCAAAATGGACTAATGACAAACAACTCTTTTATGGATTTCGTAAATGACCTTGCTAGCAAACACCGACCTTAAACTGACTTGTCATGATTCATATGGGTGTAGAAGTGTAGTAGCAATTCCTATTTACTACACGCTCATTGCATTGCATTGCCAGTAACTCACAAACATAGACTAGGTCACTCTTGTACAGTCCACGTTCTTATATCGGTTCTAAGAACTGCTCAGACCAGCTAGACCTCTAAAGTAACTAAAGTAAAATTCCAAACCTGGAAGAAAAAAATAGATCGATGGCCTATTTGTTGGTGAGGATAGGAAAGAGAGAAAAGAGGAGGAAGAGTAAGATGAGAGGAAGAATAAGAAGAGCGTGATGAATGTCTATCCCCCTTGACTGCTTGGTTAACCAACTGACCTGCAGTCAAAGGAGTCTTTGTCAGTGTATTGTGGCACCCAGCCAATCAGATCCTCATGCTGGCCTGTCTCCGGGTGGGAAATGGTGCCCTGGAATGTGGTGAGTGGCAAACTGCTCAGCCAGAAAGGCAGACTATACATTAACGCTGCCTGTCTTTTTTCTTTCTGTGCCTTTTTGCCCAGTCCAGTTCCAAAGGAAAGTAAAGATTAAACAACTCAATATTGCACCACTGGTCATGCCTCTTCATGCCCTGCCAGTTACAACACACAATCAAACAAACACACACACATACACAACTGTTAATAACCCAAGAAACTATCAAGTCACAGTCCTTCTCCATTGTGTGGGTTTCCTGATTGTATTTGGATATGTGTGTGTATCTGCGATGTGTATGGCAGTACACACTGTCAATATGCTTGCCTGAGGAGCAGTTTGCGGTGGCACGAAATGTGAAATGAAGCCCAGCACAGTGACAACCTTAACGAACCTAACAAACCTGATAAACCGGAAGAGAGGGATGAAGTCAGGTGTAATTACATCCTTGCTGTTTTTCTTCACCCATATCACCCATTTCACTCTGATATTTTTGTAAGCACACTGTCAGATTCTTCAGCACAGTGCTGGCAACTGGCTATTATTTACCTGTCACACATTAACAAACCCTGCATTAGTTGTAGTTTGGGACTTTCACAATTTTGCAAAAATAGGTTCGATCACGTGTACAAACTGTGTATGAGCCTCAACAGTTAAGCTCACATATACGCTATTCAAAATCGCTATTCAAAATCGAGAACTGAACTAAAAATGTGTTGAAGAAGCCACATTGGCTCAAGATCTATTTAATCATAACGTGTTAAAACTTTGACACAGAGTCAGATTTAAGTTAGTGCTTCAACGCTTGTGATAAATATATAGATCACACTTGAAACAGCATGTTTCTATTTAAAAAAACAAATCATGTATCAGATTACAATGTCTCCTAGCAGGTTTTCAGGAGTCTGCACGCAATACTTCAACCCTCCTAGCTGTCATCTGGTAATTGCACTTCAGCTGACAAAGTAATGCTTCAACCCTATAATTGGCAAAATTTACTGGACAGATTAAAAATGTTCCAGTTATATGGCATATATCAAAGGAAGTGTTAGATTCATGTGTTTTCTCTCATATCAAAGTTTAATGCATACTGCACAAAACAGTGTTTAAAGATTTACACAAAATCCTTAAAAACTAAAAAAGTACTCAGCTACTGATACCTTTCTCAATGCATAATATCTCAAGAGACTCAGACTTCATTAGCAAAGTCTAATGCCATGAAAATACTTAATTTCTTTCCATAATGCATTAACTAACTGGCTTTTAAAGAGTCCGGGTGGATAAATGAAACATAGCTATGTCACGAAGCAGATTTCAAGTCATTTGCCTGTATTTTTCATAGCGTGGTTGTGGAAGATGTTAGTTCCAGGTATGACACTGGTGCTTGTTTGCATATCCAGTATTCCCGGTTTAACTGTTCCCGCATGTTTTGTGTGCGCGCACATATTATTTCATTATCTGCTATTTTTTGGCTAATTTTATTTATGATGCTGCTGGAACTAGTGGTTTTTACCCTTTTAGTTAGATTTGTGTTTCTCAAGGTTTTGTAGCTACAGATGATCTTGTCGTGTTGAGTCATTGGTGGTTGAACATTGCAGATAGATTGACATCTTGATGTCATTGTTTACTATTATCCCTCTTTCTCTGCCTACACAACAATGGCTGGCTGTAGCAAGTTGTCAAGTCTAGACGACATGACGTCATCTTCATATCTGAGTCAGTGATGGCCAGAACTCACTGGGACAAATGCTGTCTTTACTGGGACAGCCAACCAAGAGTTGGGGGGTGGGGTGGGGGGTGGGGGTGGGGGGTGGAATATAGTCTGTCAATTTGTTGTCAAACACTGGTTTAGATGACATCCTTCCTGCAACAGTGAATCAAACCCTGGGTCCAGACCCAGATCTAAATTAAAGCTCTGAGAACTCTGGGATGGTGTGTGTCTACACACTGTCTACAAGAAGCACCTTCATCTTCCTCCACTGTTTTGTATGGGTTAAGCAACTCATGACTGTCGCACACTGCATACACAAAAAAAGAAAAATAACAATAAAAAAATGTATGGAAACGCAAGATGCTTTTATATCAGAAGTGAAACAAGAAAAATATGTTTGTGTGAGGAATAAAAAAAAAAAGATCATAGAAAGAGCTGGAGCTGCATAACTTGGCCTGAATGTCCAACTGCTCATTTAGTTAAAGACTGTAGTTAGGATGGCTGCTGAGGGGAGCATGGCACACTCAGCTCTGGCTCTGCTATTTCAGCTCCTGGCCACAGCAACCCGCTTAATGAGAGGGAATGTTGTGTTTTGGGAAATCTAATTTGAGGCCCTTGTTTGTTATTCTGGCTTTAGAAACGGCTAAGAAAGATTTTTTTGCACCTCTTCCGTGTTCACAAGACAGGAGGAACTTTCTTGAGATTTCAGCAGCCAGCAATTCACAATGTGCCGAATGTACTGCGCTATTGCTAAACTAGCACCACAAACTGCAGCCTTTCATTAAAACTGCTCCTTCTGAGCTCAACATTAAATTAAGACCATAATTAATTGCAAGGTTATTTTCCATGTCAGTGAAGCATATGTACGCATATGCACATATATGCAATTTAAACACGAGTATTAACAGGCATCCTCTTCCTAATTGAGACATATTCCCTGTTGAGGGAATTGGAGGCTACTAGGAAATAATTAATGCTGTTTTTTTCTTTGTTTTTTTTTTTTTTTTTTAAAGTAAATGACATTCATTAGCACAGAGCACAGACAAATAAGATTATTTACATGGCAAAAATCTGGAAGCTTCTGCTGGTGCTCTTTTAATGTTAAGGAATTATGTTTAGAAAAGATAAGTACAATCACTCGGATCTTTCTGTCTTCACGATCACAATAATTAAAACAGAGGAACAGATGGAGCTGGGACTGCGTGAGGATGCTCAGAAATGCACTTCATCTTCTCCTGATCATGCTCTACCAAATATACTTTCACGCACGCGCACGCGCACACACACACACACACACACACACACACACACACACACACACACACACACACACACACACACACACACACACACACACACACACACACACACACAAAGCAACATCTAAGAGAACCATTACAAAAATCTGCAATACCACCAGGACACAAGGTCAGTTAGAAAGAGGTTAAAATGGTTTATTCATTGGTCTATGCGTTATCTTCATGCTCTGCTCCTTTTATTTTTCCATACAATAAGGTATTACTAATCTGTGTGGAAAACAACTGTACTCTTTGCTCTTGCACTTACACTCCACTGGTTACTCTAAATCTCTCACCTACATAGGCATCCAATGACTGATTTAAGATTTCCTAAATAGCATTAGCAATCAGAGAACTACTCATAGATAGAATGCTCATGCTCAAATTCCTTCAATATCATTACAGTAAGAGCTGGACATTCAAACATGCATTAATAATAATAATAAAAAAAGAAATCATGTTTTAGCTCATAAAAGCAGAAAGCTTGACTACAGCTTTGACAGGTGTGTTCTGCCCTGTTCCTTCACCCTGACTGGTAGCACCATCCTTCATCTAGACACACGCGTCCCAACATCATGATTCCTGTTGATAAGGCGTCAGGACAGAGGTGAAGGTTCCAGAGCACTACTGAGAAAGAAGTGTTAAAATTTCATATTGATAAATAATGCTCTTTAAGTGGAGAAACGATGATGTACCTCTCCTGAATGGCACATGTGGATATATGTTTAGTGAGCTAGGTTAATCTCAGCTGCTATTGACAGCTTGTTTCCTGGCTACGATCAAACGTTCCTCTGACATGCTCTTCAGCCTCTCTTTCTTCCTGTGTGTCAGTTGGGAGTCAGCTCTGACAGTCTCAGAGGCCGTTTCAAAGACAGGGCCGACTCGTGTCAGGCTGGCATAAAGGGAGATAAAACAGGAGCCGGCGTGGAATCCATTTAGTTCCTTTCATTATGCTTTTATGTACAACCCCAGCACTAGAGACGGAGGGTGCAATCTGCATGAGTAATAACACAGCTTGCTCGTTTTATTTCTTCTCCATAGGAAAAGCACTCTAGATTGGAAATGCAGGTATGTGTGCATACATTTTTGAGTTGTCACCTCTGATTATTTTAATAAATCATTCTACTTCCTTTCAATTATTAATTGAGCAGTCAATATCACAGCATACAGTCAGGCCCATTTTTAGCAGTGACACAATTTTTTAATTTTGCCTCTTTACTATGCCATAATGGATCAGAAATGAAGCAATCAAAGTGCAACTGTAGTTCCGGCTTCCAGCTTTAATTCATGGGGTTGAAAAATATTGTATTAACCATTTGGAAACTATCACAGGCTCAGCATTTCAATAACATGATGATTGCTACATTTCAAATCCAAGATGGTATACAGAGGCAAAATGAGTCACTGTCCAAATGCTTACAGTATGGACCAGACTGTATATACTACTGTACTTTAGTAAGTTAAGTTTTCCCCCCAAGATAAATATTTCTATAATGTATACATAATGTACATTATTATTATCAGAAATACTTCAGTGTCTATAACATTTCTATTCCTTGCTGCAATAAAGAAAGAGTAACGTCAAAAAGAGTACAGTAAGAGTCAATGAAACAAATAAATAAAAAAGAATTCTTGGGGATAGTCAAAAACAACCTCAAATCTTTATTGAATTTGTTATTTATTGAATGATTTGCTGTGGCTAAGTTAACATCATCCATTAAACTGAAAGCTTTAGTGTTGCAACTTAAGAATAATGCTACTCAAGATAACTACCATTTCTAAATAAATAAATAAAAAACTCAAGTAAAATAAACGTTCTTACCCAAATGTCTTGAGTAAGAGGGGGGAAAAAACATTTTAAAGGGAAATTAGAGTCACAATGCAGAAAGCTGGATCATGGGTCATGTGGCAAGCAAAGACACTGTAGTGCACGATGCAGGGTTGCTGATTGGAGGGTTGTGAATTCGAGTCTCACCACCACTGGGCCACCATTATCGGGCAATCCCAATGCCAGTTTAACCCTGGCGAAATGGGTGGGTTATGAAAGTAAGGGTATCCGGTATAAAACCTGTGCCAGCACCTGGCAGATTGGATGATCCAACGTGCAGACACTGAGAAAAAAAAAATCGAATTCAAATGAATACTGTTTAAATATAAAAATAAAATTATAAAAATAGTAAAAAAAAAAAAAAAAATTATACTGTTTAAAATACTTCTAAATTTCCCTTCAGTAGATTCTTATAATCCATGAAAACACGCACAAAACCATAAACAGATAAAAACACACAAAAATCTCATTTAAACATATTTACTTTTTTAGTTTCTCAGATCAGTGTCATTGTGATTGTGAAATTATCATCGAGGATGTTTATAAAAATACAAGCTGCAGTTGTCCATTATAACTGAGTATTTGTGACAATCCTAATTCATTTACATGACATGTGCAGGTACCACAGATAAGTCCAAATATAACCTCTACCTGAGGGGTGTACTGAAAGCAATGTTGGGCAATGAATAGATCAACAAATACTACATTAGTATATATACTAAACAAATACAACAAATATATACATTAGTTTTGAGCGATGTTGCAGGTCTATTCCAGTTCTCACACTACACACCTGATAATGAAGAGCATTCCACAGTCTAAATTGCCAAGACTACTGCTGAGCTGGCTGGTGATTCCTAGTCTCGTCAGAATCTGATGGGAAAAGATAGAAGCAAAATGGCTTTCTCCTCAACGCAAAACTTCCTTTAAAATTCAATAAAAATCAGGGGCGCACACTTTCCTTCCCATCTCTCCGACTTGTTCTCGTTAAGATCGATCTACTTATCTGCCAGATCAAAGCAGCTTGCTGCCGATGTACATTTAACCTTAGCCAGGTCCTTCCACATCATGTCTAAATATTAATGATAATAAAGTCTCACACCCATCCTATGTCAGCCAATTACACCATGTATTGATCTGCGCCTCTCCTGGCCAATTAAAATGCGGCCGTTATAATGCATTTGGGCACATCAAAGGGAAAGGCCATTGATTTGACCCTGGGTGTTAGCGTTTACTGTTAAAAAAAATAGGTGGGAAAAACATTTTATTCAGCAGCATGGAGAGGAAATACTCCAGAGTAGATTCAAGAGCTTGCTGGGTTACAGCTCAATACACAGTCATTCTGTTGAAAAGTTACCCACTGCTCTCCAAGCACCTCCAAGTGCACATCAGCTGGAAAGCACTTTAGCAGTGAAATGTATGGTTTAAGTATTCTGCATACTGCACCACATTTAAGAATATTTGAAAAAAGAAAAGTTACATTTAAATATTCAATAATGATCATACCACCAACTTATTCGAACTGGATTTCTGATGGCATTTACTTATTAAGCCAAAATAAGTGACTGAAAACTGCTGTGCCGTTCAGAGCTCTCTGCCTTTACAACTGGGTTATTTTCAGCCTTTAGTGCAGACAAAGAGTAAAAAACGATCAGACCTTTTCATAACATTTTAAACACTAGTATAAAATATTTCCGAGTCCTGAACTGCTTTTCTGGGCAATCACCAGCAGAAAGTTTGCTCGTTAGTTTGCCCTGCAGCCTCGTGTAAACACTAATGACTCTGCAGGTCAGCAAAAATTTCTCCACAGGTTCCTGTCATCAGCTGAGTGGGCTAATGATGGCGTTTTGCCTTACTGTAAAAAGATTTGGTATTGCTCAAGCAAATATGGGGCAAAATGTTGACAACTTTATGGGTTTGTGCACTGAGCTAAAGTGAATATCAGTCAACTGAGAAGGTTAGACCTATGATCTGCCACAGTTTCCAATAACTAAGGCCAAGAACTCATATCTCATAATATCTCATATTGATATGATTATGACTAAAATCACATGTATTAGATTATTCATTAAAATTATAGGAACTAACTATCAAATTTTACGAATCAAATCTTGTCTGAATAAAGGTACACAGGGGGGTTGGAGGAATAGATGACCCATTCTTCTACATAAAAATAACTAGACAGGCACATAAATCAGAACCGTGGGGAAACAATCAAAAACAATGGCATGCGTCTTTGGCATTATATGGTGGTCAGGGGGGTCTCTCTCCATGGTTCAGCTTGCGCTGGCCTGGTCTTCACTGTCCCCTTTGTGTCTGTCTGAGAGGAACGGTCAGCACAAAGAACTCGTTGAGACGATGAGAACACAACAAACCTCAGAGATCCAACACAGTTCTGCCTTGCATCCTATCACTGCCAGATGAAGCCTATTCAGGCCTTGAGAGACATTGGCCCTGGCAGTAGAAGCTCCACACGGAGCCGAAACTAAACAAAACAAACAAAGCTCAAAGCAGAAAATGAGTCAATTAAAAGAAAAAAAAGTATAGATGCTACAACCGAACAGGAGCTGGGGACCAGAGAGGCTATATCCCACTGTTTGCACAAATGAAGCTCTTAAAGCAAATGAGTGATGGAGTGATTTGTGCTTGTAAGTGGGGTTAGTCCATCTCAATGAGAGCCATGGTCACTGTCACAGCGCAGCCGAGCAGGTAAACAGAGCATCCAAATACCATACACCAAGTGACTTATTAAATTTCGGATACAATGCAAACCCTGTTGTCTAAACACAACATCCTGAGACAGGGTCTATAACATTTAATTTGTTCAGCCAACCTTAAAAAGATACCTTAGTAACGAATAGGGATGTCAAGGCCCTATCGTTTGTGAACAAATTATTTTATTATTTATTTATTTCACAAATATTTTCCCAAAATGATCTTTTCTTTAATAAAGAACTTTAAATGCATCTGATTTTGCAAAAGCAAACAAAAAACTCTTTTATCTCTGCTTTTAGATATTGATATGATACGGTTTGTCCTTGGGGTGTCCTGCATTCACTCTGTGCCTTACGCTCTCGCAAAACTTATAATTAAAGATTTGTGAAAGGAAACTAGTGTTTAAGATGGTTTATGCAAAGACTGTCCTGAAATCTGTGACCACAAGGCAGTTTTTAGACAGGGCGCTAGGCATCCCTGCCTTATTAAATAAAGAGCATGCTACTCCGAGAGCTTTAACAGAAGGTTACAGAGTCTCTCAGTGTCTGCTTACCCAGTGGGGAAACAGCTTGGCAATGACCATGCAATGCCAAGAGGATGGCTACGTCTGGCTCCAGCAAGCTCACACTCACATGTGTGTGATAGACAGATATGTACTCAGGTCAGCTGAGGTGTAGGGATTTGAACTCAGTGAGCAAACAGACTGGAGAGTGACACAGGTCTGCCAGGCCAACATGCCAATGCTCTCACAACCTCCTTCTAACATCTTGACAATGTTAGCCTCGGCGCCATGACTGCTGACTCTTCCTGAGGCCTGGCGAACAGACAGGAAGCACTGCTCAAACCAAACAAACAAAGAAGTACACAAATGCACTGACCCGGTCAGCAGAGACTGCTGGATCTGAACGTGGGGATTGGGGTTGTTCATTTTCAACTCTGGCGTACATGCGAACAAACAGAGCATTCTGCACGCCTGCAACTTTATGAGAATTCACCAACACTCGCCAAGAGAGCTAGTCAATGGACATTAACCTTTCAACTCAGTTGTTAAAGACGCACACCATAGCATCATTCAATTCTTGAACTGATCTGTGCATTAAGCAGATAAAAACAGTAACTCAATGAGATACGAGTCCTATCATGGACAAACACAAACATGTAGAGCTTTAAGTGCATTTGTACATCACTGACATATGCAAGAGTTGTCAAATAATATTTATCATAGAGTTATTAAGGGATGTGTGAGTGAAGTGCGTGTGCATGTGCTGGAAGCCACATCGGGGTAATTAACCTAAGGTTAGAAGGTAAGAAAAAATAGAATAGCCTCCATGACCTTAGCTTCTGGAGTGAAAAAGAACATGGCAAATGAACTCCACAACAGCTCGTTCACAGCCCATTGTGATAACTTAATCAGTTAAACTAAATTAGTTCAGCCAGAGAACAAAAGCTCTTTATATATGCTGTTTATAAAAGCTGTATATATGGTCTCAAATTGTGTTTGCAAGAACGATGAATCATCAAAATAGCACTCCAGGAAAGGACAGACTGCTGTGACCAGCACAGCATCTGCATTTTTGCTCAAAAATTTTTTTTTTTAAGTATAAAAAGGAATTTCATAACTATGGCATCTACTTATCAAGTCAATCAAACCCTGTGACGCTCTGTAAAAACACAAAAGTCCCAGTGTGAAAAATCCATTTCTATTCGAGGGATGGATCACTTAATGAAGCAGGAGGAAGGAGCGGTTAAAAAGGGAGTCTCTTCACTTTGGAAACTGGCACTGCTCTGGGAGTGAGACAGGTAGTGACAGGGTGCTGTTGACCCTGGAGGTGCTAACAAATGCAATCGTCGCCAACAGCCAGAACGTGTTCCAGAGTGCAGGCGGTTCAGGGAGGAGTGGAGGGGAGTGGAAAAGACTGAAGATTGGGCTCCAGCTGGCACTGAGCCTGCTGTAGCGCCTGGACCAGCCGTCTTGCCAACCCAGAAAGGCGGCCAAGGGCCAGCAGGCAGTGCCAGCTGGGCAGAAACCTGCTGTGGAGAGCTGCACTCCAAACAAACAAAAGCCAAAACAGGCCACAGACCTGTCATTAGGCTGCGCCAATGCCCTGGGCCTCTAATTACCACTGACTCAGGATCAGCACATACCACAGCACATTCCACTCAGAGACATGCTCTGGGTCGCATAGTGCTCAGATTCAAACTGCTGAGCAAAGTGTCATGTCTGCACTGCAGACATCAGCTCAGTCAGTGCAAGTATCACCTGGAACGCTCCAATACTTAAATTAAAACCTTCTTCTAGAAGTGAAAAAGTTTAATTTCCCAAACGGCTGAAGAAAAATAAAATCAAGTGTGTCTGTGTGTGTCTCTCTAACGTCTTGAATGAATGATTAAGTAGACCATGTCCCCATAATCCAATAATCTTTTCTTAAATGGAGACATTTTTCTGTTCGGTCAGGCGCAGGCAGTTTACAACTCAACCAAATATACAATAAGAGAGGCATTTAGCACTGAAAGAGACATCCCTACGAACCATGCCATGGCTTGGACACTGTCACTGTCAAGCTATGTCTTTTTCATACCCCATGAAGGGCGTCTCATTTTTATGCTGAAATGTGCATTATACTTATTCCAACAAACCATAATTACAGTTAAAAACAAAACACCCTTTACACCATCAAATTTACGAACATATAGGTCGTATATTCCTGCCATGAACTTTCTGCTCTCAGAGCAACAGGCAAAATGCTTTATGTTACAAAAAAAAAATCCCAAACCATATAAAAAATAAAGGCGTCCTGAAGTTGATGTCAGCTATAGCTTGGACTTAATCAGATAAAGCACATCGTTATAGGCTGTCCACTGGGGAGTTTGACGACATGCTCTATAATTAGTTGCAGCCACTACTCACATTTAGACAGACAGCACAACCTTGCTTTGGTTTCTGGCAAAGACAAAAGATAACTTGTGAATGTTATCCGCTGTCAGTGAAATATTGAGAACAAAAGTACAACAGCAGCCTTAACGAGCATATGAGGTGGGCTATAAAGCCTTCATTTGCCTCAGGGCCTTCAGCATGTGGTTGCACACAAAGAAAGCCTGTCACCCGACATTGAGCATTCTATCGAGTCAGTTGTTAATTTAAAGACAAACAATAAAATAGGGATAAGTAGCAGCTGTGTGGTTGTGATTGGAAGAAACTGAGGGGAGAAAAGTCGACATCTCTGTTTTCTCACTCTTACTTTGACTCATCTGCTCCATTTGGAGACTCAGAGCTGTGAGACCATTACAAAGTCCTACCTCATATCCTTGTACTCATTCACCCAAGGAAATTCTAATAAAACAGAAACTAAGTGGGCAAGCTCAGAAGAAACTTAAACAGACTTGACGTGATCCAGTAGACACTATGAAGGCTGAAGCTCCAGTCTCCCAAGGCTCGGTGAAGGACAGAGGAAAAATTTTGATCACCAACATCTAACATAACAGGGGATCATGGTATGTGTACTTGCCTGTTAATTACAAAAGTTCCCCCTTCTATGTGATCATTTAGTCAAATAGCAAGTATGTCTGGTTAATGGGAGATATGCCTTCGGATAAAAGAGTGCAGGGGCTGTATTGCCTTTCAAAGAATACAGCTTCAAATAACCTCACCAACACCATCAGGAACGATTCATACCACAAAAGACCACCCGTATTGCACCTGTAAAGGATGGTGAGGGTTAACATTTCACTCTGTTTACACATTTATCACCTGTGGAAGCAGTGTTGAGCGGGGTTGTTTCAGGTCAGAGAGTGCTACAGTGTTCCGAGTGATTTATTATCAAAACACACACCAGACTCCTGATAAACTGTCTATGACACTCTAAGCTCAGATGACAAACTCAATCTCCACCTGGGTAACACTGAACTACGAACTATAAGGCTAATGTGTTTCTGTAACACAATCTGGACTCAAAATGCTATGGCAATTTCCCTCTGGGATTAATAAAGTTCTTTGAATCTTAAAAAAAATAAGGGTTAACAGGACATTGTACTCACTATTAGGTAAGAGAAAGTAATATAACTCAGGTTTTAAACAAACATTTAAAAAAATGCTGTAAATCTAAAATGTTTTTTAGCTTTGGCTAATGTCAAGTCTATTTCTTTGGAATCATTAAAATGATTAAGTTTACAGTAAACAGAAAAATTCTGTAAAAACAGAATTGACATTAATCAAACAACCATAGCCATAGCCATTAATTAAACAACTTTTATTATATATCTTTTTTCATTAATTACATCATTCCTGTTTTAGGCTTACTTAGTTTTGTTCTTTTATTTATTTGTTTATAAATCGCTACATTGGTGAGTCACAACTCACGTGACAACTCACTTGATATTAAACCCTCCAGGCCTTGACAAAATGATAGAAAAAATGTGGCCATCCCTGACTTCCCAGGTTAATTGTGGAAGTCTTCAGACCTCAAATGAGAGAAAGAAAGCCTGGAGTGTGATGTAATACGGTTACTCTGTAGTAAACATCTACTGTTGCCCCCACCCAAAATAATTGCTCTGCTCCTCTCATGTCTAGATCTCCAGCTTCTTCTTCAGCTTCTGTTGTGATGCAGGGAATTTTTCATTTTCCCCAAAGAGACAGGACCATGAAAAGCAAACACACATGCATATATGAAGGTGCATTCCTGAAAAGAAAAGCATTTTATTTATTTATTTTTCTACATTTGTTGGAAGTACTTGTCACTGGAAGATATATATGGTGAAGAAATAAAAGATTCACTTCATGTACAGAACGTTGTGCAAATGCAGATAGAAACTGATTAATACATTCAAGTATAGAGGCAGCTTAATGATCTGCTTGAAGCAGGCAGACATCAGACACGTCTACAAACTTAGTGAATTTAATGATATACATCTTATTGATGTTGGTTATGTACTATACAGGACACACTGATTAGGACACCGTGATGAGTGCATTTTAAGATGCTCTAACATGACTTTAAAGTGACACACTGTATCTCCTAAGTGAATTTCAGACCATAGAGGGACCACAAGTGAGAGACTGAACACAGTGAGAAGGAAGTGGAGAGATGGCAGGCCTTGGTGGCAATAATAGGAAAAATGGCTTTTCTCTCTCCAGATGCAGGACTGTGACAAAGAAACTGTGTACGAGGTCAGACAGACCAGGCCAATCAGCACACAATGGTAAAATTACAGACAGTCAGAGAAGAACAGCATGATTGGTTCTAATTGCTTCAGAGTTCCTAGAAGTCACCATTATCTATTTAAAACGTCTGTTAATGGGATCGATGGAGAGGAGAAGAAACAAAAAAAAACAAAAAACAAAAACCCAAGCAAGAGAATAGACGCTCTATGCCGTCACCTCATTATTTCCGTTCTTGACAGATGCCCAAGCTCACTCTTTCTCTGAATGGGTTTATCACACGCCACACAAAGACCACGAGCTTTAAACATAATACATTTGTGGGAATATAAAAAAATGCAAGAGAAAACAAATTTACCTGTAAGCCGAACAAACAAATGCAGACAATAAAGATGTCATTTCTGCATACTTGGCCTGTATCACATTGCACACAAATACTTCTTTATGCTTGTGGGAATTATTTGTGTCCCAGTCATTCTAACAAAAGCATCATTACTGCCTTTGCCAGTTTTTTTTTTTAGTTTTAGTAGACCAGACAGAATGTGATCACTGCGTGTATATATTTATGTTGGTAGCTTTTTTTTCCCCCACTGGCACACAGTATTTTTAAGCTACACTCATATCAAGAATTGATTTAGCTCATGCTATTCCATGGTCTTTTCTTTGCTCAGTGCCTTAACAGCAGCAGACACTACAGAAGCCCACATTCGTGCTAGTTGTGAAGAGATCCTCCCATGTTGTCAATCAAAAGTTGAGCCCCGTTTCTCTTTCTCACTGCTCCTGCTGGGAAATCATACAGGAGTCCTGTATGGCGACAGCTGCCCGACTCCAGATCAAATACCAAGCTGCCCTTGGTGTGACACAGCAGCCACTTCAAGAGCTATACACTCAGTGATGTGAAAGCACTAAGAAACACCTTCACCAGGACAGAGGAGACAAGGACGACTACACCTCCACCTCAGTGTCACACGCACACTGACCCTGCTGAATTTAAAAAAAAAAAAAAAGTGATAGTGACAGGGTAAGACAGTGGCCGAAATCCTTCCACCCCGCCCCTCTACACGCACCACTGACTCTACAAGTTAATAAAATTAACAAGCTAGAATGTAATACTATACAGAGGATGGGTGATACCCTACATATTTAATTATATATCCTTTAATCAGAAATTTTAGCTGAAATTCAGTCAGTGGTATAAATATCACTTAGTGTAATAGAGCTGAGCAGAGTTCTGTCAGCACAGAGTTAGTCCGTTCCTTCAAACTAATGCATTCCTAATCTAAAAGCATAGCACTTCTCCCCTGTCAGAACCGGCTTCCTCTGAAGCGTAGGCTTGTTTGTGCTGCTGCTGTGTGTGTGAGCTTTCTCCAAAGCCAGCGCTCAGCACACACTAATAGGAGAAGGAAAGACACACAGAGTTTAGGTGTCACCATTATCTGTGTGGCTCTCAGCAGCAGGTAATGAGGCTGAGGCATGCATGCTACAGGGGCTCATCCAGAGGTCTGTCAACAACCCATCAGCCTGCCACACGCATGCACACGCACATACACACACACACACACACACACATATATATATATATATATATACACACACACACACACACACACACACACACACACACAAATGTGTGTGCATAGTGATACTCAGCTTCATAGTATAGACGACATGCACTATATACACTCTATGGAAATCCTAAACAAGACTTATTATCCAAGATGTACAGAATATGTTAATGTTTTGTAAACTGGCTATATATTACACGTATATATATATATTTTAAAATCTCACTGCACTGGATTCTATCGATGATGTCCACATGGACTCTTGCAGTGACATTAAATAGACAAACTTCTTCTCATGTAAAAGACTAAGAGCTAATTAAAACCGTGAAAGTCGAAATGTAATAAAGAATTTACGAATAAAAAAAAAAAAAGAACCTCACCTCTGCTAACACAGAGATTTTGGCTACTGTCATCAAATTAATGCAATTTTAGGGACATTTAAGGGACCAAGAACTGTGCATATATTAACCAACAACGAATGTCCTTAACTTCTACACTTTTACTTAATGTGATGATAATAGCTTTGATGTAGGCTTGTCTAACATCACTTTATCGTCATTATGTGTAATTACAGCATGTTACAATAACTCAAATTATACTGCTTTAACATTAGTGTATAACTCATCAAACAACCTAGTCCGCTAGTCTTGCTAAAGTGATATGCATACATTAAATAAACATATATTAAGTAGCTGATAAGAAATACATTTCCACCAGAGATATGTAGTACAGCCTTTACTTTCTGATCTAGCAGTTTCTTTAAAATATACTGAATAAAGGTCAGAAAAAAAATCAGGTCATGTACAAAGATAATTAAGAAAGTTTTTGCAATGTTTCTAAATTCTTATGAACACAACCGATAGAAGTTAAAGGTGAAGTAGGCACAGCATGTTTGTACGCATCCGACGAGTGGCGTAGGTCAGCTCTAGAGACCATGAGTGAAATTATGTGAGAGTCGAGATGGTTTACATTTCTGCTGTCTAAAATAAACTTGACAGGCTGCATTCCAAAAGAGTACTAAACACCACGCAATCAAAAAAGCCTGGCCAGTCTCAGAGAACACAAGAAACTGGAGATGCACCTGCTCACTCATTCACACACACACACATATACACACACATATACACACACATATACACACACATATACACACACACCACAAATCACTACTTTACATTTGTCCAGGGAATAGATATTTGATTATAGATTGTTGTTGTTTTTGGTTAGCCTTGACTACAAGAAAAAAAACAGCAAGAGACCAAAAAAAGAGCTTCTGTAGGACCTTACAAGCTATATTGTAGTTTCTCCACACCTAAAAACACATAAAAGCATAAACCACACATAAAACACCTTAATGTCATCACTTGTGTTAGTCTGAATCCTACAACACAACTGTTTATGAGAAGGTTATGAATTGCTAAAATGATCATGTTAGCTATACTTAGTATTACTTGGAATGAACAGATACACATCTAGTGAAGAGGTTCATCATTAAATTCTTTGTCAGAAAGCTGCACATGGCATCTGGAAAAGACTAATTGTGAACTGAGGAACTTTAGAAGTTCAGGAGCTGGAAACATTTATGCAAATTCTTTATTCGCCTAAATGCAGAAACAAACTCTATTCGTTGGACTTTTTTGACTCCTCATATGAGTAAAACATAAGAACAAGACAACTTCCTAGCATCACCGCTCTTATAATCCATGGCCCAAAAAGTTCTTTTTAGCTGGTGGATCGTTAGTTCTGTAGCACTTCTGAAGAATCATGTACTGACCGTTTACTAGTTCCCTTTCAGATAAGTTTTAAAAAATATATGCAAGTTTAAATTGAAACATCAGTTAGAATCACTCAGTAAGGTGGTTATATGGAGTACAGTGACCTGCACAAAGACTCATCAGACAAAATAATTCTTCTTTTACCATAAACACACCAGTGTAATTATGCCAATTATTAATTATGCAGTATAAACCCCTTACAAAAACAGGACACTTTTCTAACGTTAACATTAATGTTCACAGAACCCTTGCTCTTGCTACTCAGCCTGACTCCTCGCTTCCTCAGCTGTAGTACGGTAACAAGACCCTTCCCATCACTTCTCAGAAAGATGGGGGAAAACCAAATAAATAAAGAATAAAAAGAATAAATGTGAAAGAAAAGCACATGCTGAACTATAATTTGTTATATCTTTCAGCTTCAATTAGAAATAAAATCACAATTTTTTGTTAGACTTCACAACAAGACTTCAAGAGGGCCCCCATGACTCTCTCCATTTGCATCCCCACATAGCCCACTGCTGCTTCTGAATCCCATTAATTATATGACCTACATAGCTGATAGTTAATATTCCAGGCTGGGAGAGACTGCAAGCCAACAGTGTGGAAGTCTAAATTTGGAGATCTTCAGGACATCAGAGCTCCCCCACAGAAGATGCTTTTTCTGGGGTGCTCCCTTTGATCTTCTTTCTCTTGACATTGTTTGCAAATGTCTGTTTAATGGGACTGGCAAACGCAAGAGTGGAGTCGCACACAAGTTTTCAAACAGGCCTTTCTCCACCCACCTCCCAACTCTGTCATCAAGCCTTAACTACAATTATTCTCACTTCACTGAGAGATAAGGTGAAGGAGAGAAGTCAGACTGGAGCAAGGTGACAGAGAGAACCCTAACAGAAACACCACATCCAGTTCCACAGCCATATCACCCAGGAACTGAAAGCAAAAAAATGTAAATATGAGACAGCTGGTAAAACTGTGCTTATGATATTCAAGTTCAAGCATGACTGTCTATGATATGGCTCAAAACTTTAAAACTTCATTAATCCTGAAAGAAATGTTTTTGCCATCATGCTCAGGACAAATAATGATAACTCACTCACTCACTCACTCATCATCTATACTGCTTAATCCTGTATTCAGGGTCACGGGGGGCCTGGAGCCTATCCCAGGAGACTTGGGGCACATGGCAGGGTACACCCTGGACAGGGTCAAATAATGATCAAATTGGTTAAAAATATGGCTATAAACCTATAACGTAATAAAATATTCTTCTCTATACATTTTAGCTAAGTAGTCTTGGTAGCTGCATTTGGAACTAATATATGGTGCACTACATAGCATGTAGAATGCTTTATTTCCAATGACAAAGTAGGGCACCTAAATTGGGAGGATGAAGCAATCTAATGGTGAGCCCTAAACTGGTCGCTAAGAAGAATGTTCTTAAGGCATCCAAAACAAGGTGTATTCCAGGTTGTTGTTTAGAGCAGAGCTCACAGTACATGAATAACTCAAATAACACCACATAGCAACGGTCGATAAGGAAAATTAGCAGTTCTTGGGAAGTCTTGACAATTCATAGCAGGTATTGTAGGTAGTCCATAGATTTAAAATGGTTCGTAGTAAAGTCAGCATTACACAAGTAATTTGTAAACAATTTGTAGGTGTGACATGGCATGTTCAGTGAACAAGAGTTGAAAATAATTTTAGTTCAGGACTGTGCTCTCACAAAGCATTTGAGCATTTCTGCAAATAGTTTGCTTTCTACAAATGGTAAACAGCAGTGCTCTAGAACGCATGTACAGCGCTTCATATCTAATGGATTTAACAATGAAACAAAAAAATGTAATATAACAAAGTAAAAGAAAATGTAGTAAAATGTAACTAAGTAATTTTAGTATTTTCGTGTCCACTTGTGAAGGTGGTGGTTAAACCTAAACACACACACAGGTACACATTGATATCTTAATCAGCGTCCACTCGGGCTGTGTGCCTTTCTGAACACTGTGGCCTAGCTGCTGTAAGCCAGAGCATGAATATGGAGCTCTTTTGCGGAGCGGGGCTTGCTTATGTTTTCTGTCTGATATCTCTGGCCCATTCCCATTTCAAAGGAAGGTCCACCCAGGGGTTTGACTTTTTGATCTGGGCTGGCGACAGACTCGACCACCTGCATGCTCTATCAGGTCCTGGCTTGGCATGATCCCCTGCTGACCGCTCTGAGTGGAGGAGCTGGGCACTCTGCACACACTGGCCACTCTCTCTCTCTCTCTCTCTCAAAATCTATTTCACTCACTCCCTCTGAGAAGCCACTGCTCTCATTTTTGACAAATCTGAGTGTGATGGCTGGGATGAGTCTCCTTGCAGAAGTTCAACACTGCTGCAATTTTGCTAACTTGTAACATTCTCAGAATGAATCCATGTGAGAAAAAAAAAAACATACAGGTAGAATCATGATTGCAAAGACAGACATATGCTGAAATATTTCTAATAAGCAAGACAATCAACTTTTGTCAACAAACTTCTTCAAACTCGCTACGTTTTGGTGTCAAATCCTCATTTGAAATGTAAATAATTCCAAAACATTACATTACAAGATATGCAGTCCAAGATTACATTTAATCAGCTTCCACAGCGTATTTCTGCTTCTCGCAGTCCTCTGCGATTTCTTTGAAGCACTGATTGAATTGAGCAACTGGGCATTAAACCATCAACCATCAAGGCAAATGTTTTAATTGATATGATTACTCTTTAATGATATTATGATTTCTATAAGCAGGCATTAGCATTAAAAGTTAATGAGATGACTGTGACCATGACAATATAATTAAAACCCTCAGGAGTTGTGATCCTCAAATGAATAATTTACAGTGAGCGGGGAGGGGGTGAGGATGGGGGGGTTTACACAGGCCTGACACAGCCATGATGGAGAAGAGGAGAAGGAAGAAGAGCAAGACAGGAGGCTCTGCTTTTCCCCTGCTGGCATTAATGCCTTTGATTACAGGCCACACTATTAGTGTAAAATATTTGGGTTGTGTCCCTATTAAACCCTGAGCCTTTTGGGATACACGCTTCCTGTTTGATGCAATGTAAGTGTTCTAAACAGAGAATCTACGAGAAGTCTGGCAGCCACTGAAGACGAGGAGGAGGAGGAGGAGGACAGCACACGTCACATCTTCTTGACTATCTTTAACCTTGTGGAGGAATAGGAATGCGTGCAGGCTCATGATGCACTACCGGCTCTTTCGCGTTTGGTTAGTAAGCTATTAAAAGTGGAGCGTGAGTGTATGGAGACATATACACATGCCTCTTCAGAGTGATAAACATGTGGACTTGCATGGCCCTGTCTGGCTCCATCTTATAACAATATTTACAAGGTTGTATCACGGAACAGTAATGCTGTCCTCGTCGCACAGCACTGCCTCTAGAAACCACCTCATGACAAACAAATCTTGGAGTGTGTGAGTGAGTTCCTGTGTGTAGAATCTCCAGAAGATCAGAGTTTATAGTAGGGTAGGAGTGGAGTTCACTTCTTTCCTAATTTTCACAGAAAATCCCACTTTCCAATGAAAACACATAGCATGAATTACAGCAGATTTGAAAATCAATAGTCTGCTATGGACGTAAATCACAGCAATGGGGAAAAAAACTAGCAACATTGTTTTAACCAATGCACATGACATTTAGGAAGTCAGTAAGAGAGTAAAATATGTGTATGTGTTTGTATTTCCTCATTTCTCCCCACTATAAATGACATTGAATAGCAGTGCAGGTTTAAAGAATGAGTGCTTAATTTGCTTGCTTTCAGAAAGCCGGGAGAGGGAGAAAGGCACACGGGGCCGTCATGCAGGAAGGCAGCAGGAACGAGCACGGCAGCGTGTGGCAAAAAGCTCATAAATCCTGATTTGAGCTGGCCTGAGCCGGCAGCCACACTGCGCCACTACATTTCTTAAATGCTATGTCTGATTAAGTCTTCCCATTAGGTGACAGCTGAACTTTAACATTAATATGATAATATTGAAATAAGTGGTGTTATTTACTTAGCGCCGGGCCGAGATTGAGGGAGGGGGCGAGGGAGGGGCAGCGTAGGGAGGCAGGGGGGATGATGAATGATTTCTGGACAGCTCCTGTGACACCAGGCAGCCGCAGCCTCTCTAATGAGACTTGACAAAATGGAGACATATGCAGAAATATTGGTTACAGTCTACGTCCCAGACAACCTCTTTTTCTCTCTCTCTCTGTCTGTGTGTGTGTGCGCGTGTGTGTGTGTGTGTGCGCGCGTGTGTGGGGTGTGTTGGCCCTGATTGTCTACAACCACTGAAGCATCTATTTCAATTGCCACTTCCTTCCTGGCCCCAGGATTTTAAATTTAGCTGGTGTCATTTACATATTACTCTTAATCAAAAAAAGAAAAAAGAAACAAAACCTTACCGTCACGGTTCAGGGGCAGGCGCAAAGGCAGTTTATAAAATGGAGATGTGACAGATGAGTAAATTCTGTGTGAGCAAGCTTGCCTCTGTCCACTTGTGTGTGAGTGTGCTTGCCTGTATGTGTGTGTGTATGTTTGAAAACCAGTGTGAGAGAGATATGAAAGAAAGATAGCAAATAACTGTTTTTATAAAAGAACAGGTAAAAAAAAAAAAAAAAAACAAATAAAAAAGGAGTATTTGCATATTGTCTTGATTATTCACTACGCATCATACAGGGACAATGTCTTCATAATGTGGGAAAATGGAGCAGACACCAGGAAGCAAGACCGCCAGGGTGCGAAGGTAAATAGGTAAATATTCCGAAATAATTTCCATACAGGCAAACGTGCCACAGCCTTTCAGTGAGGCTCTCTGATCCTAAACTGTTTTTGCACACACTCACCTGGTGTGTGGTTGTGTACATGTGTGTTTTCATGCACTATATAACAAGACTAAGAGTCCACACGCATCCAAAATGGGCAGCAGAATCGAGGTCCCTACCTTCGTCTTACCTTCTCAGCATGCCGGACAGGATACGGGAGCTCTTGCCCAAGTTCGCATCAGTCTCTCTCAACTGGAAAAAAAAGGGAAAGAGTTCATATATATGCCACATATTCAGGTTGAGACGACATGAAGAACAAAACCTACCATCAGAAAGGATATGAATTATGGATCTTAAAACAAACCGTTTCTGCCTGACATAGCAACAGATCTTGTAAGTATGTAACGTATTATGCACCTACACTAACTGTCACTGACTTAACATATATAGTTATAGAAAGACAGACACACACACACACCGATACATAAATCAGTCACCCAGGTCACAAGTGGACATTATAATGCTTACAAGTCAGTTGTTCAATTACTTTTGAGCCTGGAAAAAATGGCTGTAACTCATAAGGAGTTAAAGTGATATTTTCGTGAGGCCCTTGAATTAAAGCAAAAAGTACATCAATCAAATTGAAAATTCTGTTCCATGCACATCCATACACAGTATGATATGCAATGAAATGCTTATATGACTGCCCATGACCTAAAAAGAAAGATTTCCTGTGATTAAATAAATCGCACTAGAGAGTATAATTAAATTAAGAATAGAAAGAATATGAATTATAAACAAATACAACATTTTTACAAAAGTTACCAAAATAATTGTTGAATAGAAACACATCTTGATCACCTTCATTTGAAATCCATTTCTGTGGTGTACAAGGGCAAAATTATTGTGTCATATGGACCCAACTGTAATTGTTTATGTACTGTATGTGTACACACACACATACAAATAAAAGTTCATACATTCATAATGCATTCAATTGTTCCCAATAAACAATTGAACAAAGGTGTGGTATAAGCTTTGATTATCTTTCTAATATCCAGAGGCCAACTCTTTTTTCCCCCCTCTCTCTCACCATTTCATTTGCTCCTGCTCTCACTCACTGCTCTCTTCTCTCAGTACTTCATGTGAAACTCAGAGCGATAGAAGTGCCACCGCCATTTCTCTGGAGGAATGCGTACAAGTATGAATATATGTGTGGGGGTGTGTATTTAGGAATGCTGATGCTGCTGTAGAAGAGAAATCAGTTATATGATGCAGGAGGCCTTTCCAGCACAATGTCTGCTCTCTCCTAACACACAGCAGGGTGCCTCTCTGCTTTACACTCCTGCTCTAGCTCTCAAGTAACCACTGTGTGTATGTATGCACGTGTGTGTATGTGTGTGTGTGTGTGTGTATGTGTATGTGTGTGTGTGTGTGTGTGTGTATGTGTATGTGTGTATGTGTGTGTGTGTGTGTGTGTGTGTATGTGTGTGTGTGTGTGTGTGTATCTTGATGCCAGGCACAAGAACAAGAAGAAAACTGGATTTTGGGCAGGTTTGGGACGTATAGTCTGAGACAATTTTCACAATGAGGGATCTGTGCAAGTTTTATAACCAGAACCACTCCATACCAAAATCAGTATATCTCATGAGGCTGTGTGTATGTGTGCAAGTGCAATGTTTGCAGGTATTCAGTAAATTTGTTTCAATCTCACTGATGTGAACTCGTATGCAAAAAGCAGCCCTTTACAGCTGATCCTTTCACATCATGTTTTTCTTTTCCCACTGATTCCTCCCCTACCCCCCCCCCCCCCCACCCCCACCCACAACAAAATGCCTTTAAAGTGTAAGAGGCCAGTGGAGGCTCAAGGGAAGGAGGGCTATTCTCCACAGACAGTAGACCTTTGAAAGGAAATGTTTTATTTCCTTTGAAATGGGCTGGCAGCCCAACTGCCATGTTGTGGTCTTTAAGCATCCTTCATAAGGGGCCATCAGAAAGGCCCCTGACTGAGCGCACTCCACCTGGGGGTTGGGACACAACAGCCCCATATGGAAAGAACAACGGAACGGAAACTTTTGAAAGAAGGAAAACAGAAAAACGGCAAATACAGGACATTCAGACAGAGTGGGGGAATGAGGAAAAGTTGAAGGTTTAAGGAAGAATTTATGGCAGTAACATCAACCAGCATGATGGGCAGCAGAATACTTTCCTGGTGTTCTTGGAAATTATTAGTATGTTAGCCAACTATTGTACCATACCAAACTGGTACAGTGAGTACTTCACAGGCACAGTTACTAAGTCACAGCCTGTAGCTTGAATGTCATTCTGTTAGCATGACCCAAAGCACTATATTCAGTGTTAGACTCTGTTTCAGCATCAACCAAGAATTCATCCAGAAGTAGAAAGGAGGCCTTGGAAATACCAAGAGAAGATGCTTGTTGCGCTCACTGTGTTGGCCTGTATCGCTACACAGCTATGAGCATATAGACAGTCTTGTGTCATGTATATAATTATTGCATGGGACATGATCACTACAAAGATGTCTTATTAGTGCTCTGGGACTTATCAAATGACCCATTATACATGCTGTAAATACAAACGATCCCTGCAATGGCAAGATGTTAATGCACAGTGACACAGAGGAAGGGCGTGAAGCACCCCTGTGCCCATCACACAGAGCACTTCTTCTCTAAGACAGTGGGTAAGTTAGCAGTGCTTTATACTTTTTTTTTTTTTTTTACAAGATAGTGTCCTAGCGCCCTGCGATGGATTGGCACCCTGTACAGGGTGTACCCTGCCTTTGCCCCAAGTCTCCTGGGATAGGTTCCAGACTCTCTGTGACCCTGAATACAGGATTAAGCGGTATAGATGATGAGTGAGTGAGTGAGTGATGGTGTCCTAATCAGTGTTGTTAAATACAAACACTTGCAGTTACTAGACTTGTTTTAGCCTATGCATGAAAATGCTCACCCGGTCTCTGGATCTCTGGATCTTCTCATGGTCAGTGTGCAGATTGGACAGAATCTCCTGGCCTATTTGTTCTGCAAAAGACAAAAACAGAAAGGGCATAAGACATCCTCAGAATGTTCTTCATGCTCCCAATACATATACCTATCATGTTTTCTGCTGTAACATTGTACCTAGCATAATAAAACATTGGCAGCTTGGTGGAGCTAGGATTTGATCGGAAGGTGCCAGGTTCAAATCATTTCCAGGAACCACGGAAAATCATTGGTCCAAAACCCAGCACTGTGACTGCTCTGCCCTTGAGCAAGGCCCTTAACCTCAACTGTTCATATGTATAATGGGATAAAATTCAATTTATAAAAAAAGTCACTCTGGATAAATGTATATCTAAATAATAAATGCTTGGAAGAAGTTTTTAAGAAATTACGGAGACTATTTCTGAAGGAATAAACAGATCATCCCTGTATTTTGCATCTGCAGGGACTATGATGCTTAAGTAAACTAGTAAATTATGCAATATATCTTAAAGTTTGTGGACACCTGACCATTACATCTGTATGTGCTTGTTGAACATTCCATGTTTAGTTTTCCTTTGCTGTGACCCCTGCTCTACTGAGAAACCTTGCAACTAGATTTTAAGTGTTGGATTTGCTCATTCAGTCACAAGAGCATAAGTGAGACCAGGTGCAGATTAAGCTTCAGTCGATGGTAAAGGTACTTCCTTGATTTTCTCCCTAATTTAGGCATAGGCAATCTCTCTGTTATGGCATTCTCCCATCTAGCCAACAACTACCAACCATGAAGAAATATTATATGCTGCCTCATGTGACGCCAACCGACCGCATCTTTTTAAACTGCTGCTCATGCAATGTTGAGGACGCTCTAACACACTCGGAGGAAAGTGCTATCCGCCCCTTCCACCCATTCTGTCCATGATTGGCTAGTATGTCTTCCCTCCCTTCCGAGAGAGCGTGGCCAATCTGCTCCGTAAACTCCTGGCTATGGATGGCCGTAGCATCACCCCTGAATCGATGTCGCAGTCTCTGAATAATAATACTTTTTTGTTATGCCATTCAGGAGGCCAAAGTATGATATCTAGCCATGTTTGGAGAGAACTCCACCCAAGAAGCTCTTATTTCATGAAAAAGAACCTATGCTAAAGCAGAAACTATAACCCAGGCTATAAAATCTGAGCTGGTTCCTCCAGAAAAAACATTCCTAAACTTGATTTCCATAAAAAGGATCTGGGTTCCAGTGGTGGTACGAGTTTAAGGATCAAGAATGCAAAGTTCACCGTATTGTTGATGCTTAGAAAAAAAACACAGTCAGACATGTACAATGCTTTAATGCATTCGGAAAAATTAAATGGTCATTACATAGACTAAATTTGAGAACCAGTCTTGTTTTTTAGGTCTTGTCTTTCTAACCTGTACCATAAGAATTGGTCTGGAAACCAGAATTGGTCTGGTTTCTCTCAAGGTTTCTTCCTCATGTTATATGAGGGAGTTTTTTCCCCCCTTGCCAACATTTTATAATTTATATCCAGAATTTTTTGTTTCTGCAAAGCAACTTTGCAACAATGTCCATTTTGTAAAGTGCTATGTAAATAAAAATAAACTGACTTGAATCGTCTTCTGCTAAAACATTTCATGTTAGCTGGAGACAGATGTTGCGCTTCTACTTATTAACATCTGCTTCATGTACTGAAACTGTGAGGACAAAAGTTTTAGCCGTGATATGCTTCAAGGCCAGTGGAGGGAGCCTAATTAAAACTCAGAACCAAGATGCTTGGGAATCCCACACTAAAATGACAGCAAACACATTTACTACTGTTGACTAACCGTGAGCGTATGAAGCTCTAACATAATCCCCAACATGCATCATGAGGCTACACTTAATCAGCGCATGAAATATTGAGGGAACACTTTCCTTCGAAATGCTGTTCATCTGTCACCAATATATACTCATTTACGCACATTTAATAAACAATGTAAAATGAGGCATCTGACAAGCTCATCAACGGTCACTGTCATGTTCACATCCCATGGGTCATGGAAAACAATAAACAAAAACCCCATTCCCATTCTTCTCATCCAAAAAACACACACACACACACACACACAAAAAAAACCCACTGAGTAGACATTAGCGGTTTGGTGAAGAGGAGGGGGGGGAAGAGAAGTGAGGAATCTTTGCAAGGATCAAAGTGAGCCTTTCAAATGCACCAAACAATTGTAAGTAAACAACACACTCATGGCTGGATTACATTACACAGGTGCAGCATTCAAAGAACAAGTGTGCACGCTCAGGACACAATGAAATCGTCTGCATCTACCTGCTTAGAAGCAACTCATAAAGAGAAATTCATGAGTGACAGTGAGGTTGAATACATAGTTGAGCCTGTAGCCGTGCATATACGTCTTCGCCTTCATTAATTTTTATTCTGAATGCAGACAGATTGAAAGATATCCGTATTAGATAGAGTAGCCAGACAGATATGTGACCGATAGACAGATTAAAAGAGTGAAGAGCGATATTAATAACCGTCATAACAGCAGCCAGTCAACAAGCCGCAGACAAACGGCTGTGGTTGAGGGCGGAAAGGTTCTGTAAAGAAAATTAAGCACTGCTATCAGTCTCTGTCCGAGTGAGCGCCTTAAAACAAATGAGAGTGACCCCCAGGGCTCAAAAGAATGCGGCAATCTTTCTGATAGTCAGACTCATGAAAAAGAACACTTATTGTGGTACTGCTACCAATGATGGATGAGACTCAATGGCTGGAGCAAATAATTCCAAAACAAAAAATTACACAGCAATGGAGTAGGTTTATACATGCACACACACACAAACACACACCTCAAGCACAAAAGAGTGGCAGCTGCTGTAGTATGATCACCACTTTTGCTCCACTAGACTTATTGTGATATAGTGAGCAGAATCAAGGTTTTCTTCTTAGGGGTCAAATACACTATTGCAACCTTTAACTACAATTGGACACACTTATATGTGTTATTGTTTCCAATTATGAACGATATGGAAATGAAAATGATTGATTAATAAGGTTGGTTACTAAAAACAAGTAGCTGATTTAATTGCAAGTGTTTATACAGCTTATGAAAACCATGTTGACTATATAGTGTCTCATCTTTCATACAAATTCAAATAAAAGCCATAATAGAAGCAGGACAGAGCACAGAACGTGCGAGTGATGAGTGACCATATGAAAGTGATAGCTCCTCCACATAGCCCTGCTGTGGTGTAAACAGTTCAAAACACATCAGTGACTCAGGTACACTCAGCCCAGGACAGAACCTAAAGTATAAGTACTGTATTCCTCTTAGCAAAGAGACTGCACAAATTGACGGTCTCATTAAACCCTCCTTCCTGTTTAACCGCCCGCTTCCCTACTGGACAATTAGCAATGTACACACCACCTCCCATGAGAGAAGGATAAAGTTCCCATCTTTTCAACTATTCCACCCTTTCTTCTTGTCCTCTGCCTTTCTGTTTGTCAGAATTTATATGTCTCCCTATATGCTTCTTTCTCGCTATAATGAGAGCTCTGCAGGTTGGGTCGAGGCCAGGAGGTGCAGCAGATACTGAGTTTGGCTGGAGAAAAACAAACACAGACACTGAGGATGATGAGAGATGACTTCCATTCTCTTCTTCCAGTTTGGGAAAAGCCAGCCTGATCTTCCCCAGTCTTCTTCACCCTCTCTGTCCATCCGTGTCTGTGGCCATTAGGGACTAAAGCCCTTAAGCTGCATGATACACTGCCCAGTGGAAATTAAATGTAATACGGAAGTCAAAATAGCATCAATTATACAAAGTGAGGCATGTTGAATCCTTACCCAATATCTACAAATACATCTCAGACTTATCCTTTAAACATTTTTTAATTTTAGAAATTATTCAAAGGAAATGCTAAACTAATTGTATAATAATCACATTTCCTACACGTAAAGCATGTTTGTGCAGTGGGGAGGAAAAAGGAATGGGGGGCAAAACCAACAAGTATTATTTTTTGCTCATAATCCTATAAAATATTCCTCTCCCGTCTAAGGCCCCATTAGCAATTTACGTGACCCTGATGCTAAGCTTTCCCACAGCCTTGGTACTGCTAAAGATCCTCCTCCCTAAGGTCCATTTAACAAGCCTATTACTGAAATCTACAATAGCAACATCATTACCGAAGGGCTGATTTTAATTTAAGCTCTTAATCTGCTTATTGCCTGGCACGTATGGAGCAGAAAATGTGCACACTAAAAGATCTATATCGATAAATGGATATTAAGTCAGATGCTGAAATATATAAATTAGATTTCGTTCAATGATGCCAGCTGACTGGAAGAATAATGCATGCAAGTCTGTTTGTGTTACTTCTACATAGTCAGCTTTCATGCCAAATATCTCTAACGGCTCCGTCATGATGTTGTCTCTCTGTTTTATCCACCTGTTTTGTCTGCCTGGCTGTCTGGATAGCAGTTTGTACATTTTGTCCATGGATTGACCATCTGTCCACAGAGGATCAGTTCAGAGATCGGGATGTCACTCGTTTTCATTCCTCTTCTCCTGATAATAAGGAAAGCTACAGATCACAACAAGGAAGAAAGAGCCACCATTTCCCTGTGCTTCCATTCATATATCCATCTATCAGTCTGTCCATCCCTTCATCCCCCTGGTGGACACGTATAATTGGACACGTGAGCAATTTTACAGTAGCTGTTGAGTGCAAGTCCAATCTGAGTTGTCTGAAACCCTGTGTCAGTTCCCCAAGCCAAAAGGCTACAAGCCATGACACACACTTGCTCCCAGGATCTGGTCTTTATTATAGAGCCGCAGACACTTTTTGATGGTGACCACACAAACCTCTAGATGGACACAATCCATGGACAGCCAAATGAGAGGAAGAGTGCCCAGGGGAAGAGTAAAGATAAGCCTGACAGTAGGCAGCTCCTCTCACACACCCTCTACCATACAATACATACGTACAAACACACCCATCCTTCTTTTTTGGGGGGGGTAAAGAGTTATTCTCCATCTGGTGAAATAATATCCCTTTAATCAAAGTTGTGCACCGCATAATAAACTAAATTTTGGTCTCAATTACTTGCAACTGTAATGAGCATTCCAGAAATAAGGTATAAATAAATAGCAACACAAATATGTAGCACTAAGACTTAAACAAATAACTTGCCCTCAGAATTAGGGAAAGGACAGCAGCAGAATGTGAGGAAAAGGAGAAAAAAGAATGAGGACAAAGGCCTGTGTGCATGAGCGAGAGAGAGAGAGAGAGAGACTGGTTGGCACTCAGGCCTCATTTCTCTCAGCTTTCTTCACTCAGCTGGCCACTGTTTTATTCATTGCCTGAGTCCTGACCCTACCACACTCCTGCTCAGACAAATCATTTCTGATTAAGACAAATCTTTATTAGCCAGTCACTCAAGTTAGACCATTTATCATGTGCTCTCTGACTCTCCTCCCATCTCAGCACACAGCACCACTCACCCACTTCTTTAAGAGCCTGACTACTGACAATTGGAGGAGAAGGACATGTGAAGTTCTCTTATGGGTGATAAGACACAGGTTTAATGGGTATGAATGACCATAGCAGCAGGAGAGTGCACAGTAATTGAACTATTTGTTAAAAGCAGAAAGGAGAGGAAAAATGAACACTTCTGCCCTGTCCCTTTTCCTCATCTGTCTGCCTGGGTAATAAGTGGATTGCCATTGATGAAATAGAGCTGCTCCTCAACAAGGTCCCAAATGAGGACAAATTAGAGGCAACAGCATGCTAAAGAGTAGTTCTAACAGTGACAAATCACTCAACACAAAAACATACGTACAATTCAAACAAACATAACCATCCCTGAATATAAATGAGCTTAAGCACCACCCATTTTAATTTGTAGTAAAGAAATCTAACAGAATATAATAGAAACCTTAACTAAATATATATTAAGAAGTTTAGAGTTTTCCTTTTCTCCATAACTTCCCACTTGGCTTTGGTTTATTAAGACAGACTGTTTACCACAACATAACTTTGTTAATTACATTACTTTAACAGGGATTAGAACAAATTAAACAGAGGCATTCTTTCTCACAAGTTACTCTCTCTCCCTCTCTCTCTGTGCTGACAAACCTACTTGAACCCTTGAAGCTGCTCTGCATTCTTGCAGCACAATCTGATAAATGCAGCATGATGGCAAACTGCACTTTAGGTCACTGAAAATGAACTTTTTGTGGAAACTTCTTTCAGGGTGAAAAAAATAGGGTTGCCATGCTTAACAGGAGTAACAGCGTTTTTGGATTGTAAAAGTTAACAGATCTCCTGTGTTTGACGTCAGAATGTGACATACTCTGTGATGATGTTTATTCAGGCTTCAGGTTGGCCAATGTGGCTTTTTACAATTACAAAAAATATATATATATCCAACTGTTGGTTTGGCATGCTTTGAAAGCGTGTTTCTGCATTTTCATATGAACGAATATTTTTAAGAACGAAGGAGGGGGAAAAATGTGTTTAAATAAACCTGTGTATGTTTGGAGGCTTGAAGCACAAGGTCTCAAAATAGAAGTCATGCCAATCCAAACTTTCTATCTTACATATTTACATATTATAGCATATTGAGTGACACAAACCAGACTTCTGGAATTTACTTGAAACTGTGGTGATTTTGTAAAAAAAAAAAAAACTAATAATAATAATAAAATAAAAAAAACATCACCAAGATGTCTATAAACGTTTGTGGCTCTTCACAAAATGTCAGTTTATCTCATTTGCTTACCATTAGCTTATTTTAATACTCATTAACAACATTTGCAAACATTCCAAAATGACAGATCAAGAAACAGTGTGCAGAAATGCACATACATAAATGTGCATATTATGTTCTGAAGCCTGTGACCAGAACTGTGTACAAAAGATCTCAGCTGCAGACAGAGTCAAAGGCTGAGATTACTATGCTTTAATGCCTTTATATGTATATAATATCTGCAGAATAAGAAGAGTACTTATCTGTCCACAATATGAGCATAATAAATATGACAAACCTGACTATGTAATACAAATAACATATCCAGTAAAGCCCAAATACTGTAGTACTAAACAAGGTCCTTTTAAAAATTCCCTAGGCCTAAATCAACCAGCCTTACTGAAGCATCCAAATTAAAACTAATAGATTTCAGAGCAGAGAGTGATTACCTAGCTTACAAATGTTCCTACAGACCGGAGTTCAAGTTTCCTATTAAATGACCAGAGTTTCCATGGGCCACTGGACACCATACATCTATTACCCCCATGCTGGTCATCAACTGAACCATATTCATTAATTTAAAACCTTCAATATAGAAAGTCATTTGCAATTGCAGATCAAGGTTGTGTTGATTGAAAATGCACTAAACATGACCAAGAGGAATTAAAACTCATACACAGCATCAATTTTATTAAATCTATAGATTTTGCTAATATTACTGCGTCACTACATTTTCCAATTCAACCATTACAAAAAATCTAGCATTTATGTCAGTCTTGAGTTGTATATTATCAAGGGTATTTATAAAGACTTATAAATGCCACTGCATCTACTTCTCAAACGAACACAACAGCTTCATGGTTCTTCAACAGGGAAAAATCTAAATACTTTGGTCCCCCTGCCACTATTTTTTAACTGACAATACCACTGATGAAAAGAAGCCATATGGACATACAACATGAATACAGAATACACTCGCTTGTTCTGCATTTACAGACAGACACACAAATACACACACGCATCTAGCCTAAAGAATGCCAACCAGTGAAATGAAACTGGTGCTATCTTAGAGCTCATAATACAGTAGCTTTTCTCTGTAAAGACAAAGAGAGAAAGGAAAAGAAAGAAAAAGAACAACAGCATACAGGCCAGGCAGCAATAGGGGGAGGGCTGCTCTTAAAATCAACTCAGTTCTTCCTAATCACATGCTGCACACAATTTCCCATGCTTCTAGTAACTTCACATGTTGCAGAACTAGTAAGCAACAGTGCACTAGACTAGGGGAAAAAACTTGATGTTTTTCCATCTTTCAAACAGATTAGCAACGTTAATAATCCTATTAGTGTTGATTAAAGGGTTTAGCTTTTCTAATCAAAAACTTGACAGACAGATCAAAGCACCAAACACAAATTATGCCTTTTAATTATCTGTACACCACCACACCTCAGGCTGTTCTTCCCAACCTATAAAAAAAATATATTAAAAAATAAAAAAAAAATCCTCAGTCACAGATGATGCTGAGATCTAACACTTCCTAACAGTTCATTATCCAATAAGACATTCAGAGCATAAAAGCTACCTTTACAATTAGCCAAGACCTGAGGGAACCCTGCAGTCCCGTGTTCCTGGATATTGCAGGACTCCAAATTGAATCACCTTAATTATGTTTGTCAAAAACGGATGCACTGTCACCTTCATTTACATGTTTTGACAGGAAGCTTCTAAGAGACTCAATGGGAGTTTAGCACATTTCATCACGTACTGATTGTGGTGGTGTTTTTGTCTCTGTTTAATAACCAAACTCACTAGAACTTTGTTTAAGCAATTATCTTTTTTTAAAGAACTGTATAACAAAGAATAAGAAAAACAGACATACTTGAATAGTTATTATTCTATACATGAAATCTCCCATACAACCTTATCTATACTTGAAGCCTATCCCAGGGAATTTAGGTAACAATGGTGCACCCTGGATGGTGTGCCCATAAATCACAGGGTGCAAGT
The DNA here is from genome assembly GCA_030347435.1 of Clarias fuscus. Lineage (NCBI taxonomy): Eukaryota > Metazoa > Chordata > Actinopteri > Siluriformes > Clariidae > Clarias > Clarias fuscus. The sequence continues at coordinate 14,874,372 of CM059220.1, forward strand.
ACATACTTGCCAGACACACACACAAAACAGGTGATTTGGAAACACTAGTCAGCCTAGATCACGTCTCTGGACTGTTGGCAAGACTGGAATACTGTACTAGGAGGAAACCCACACTGATCCGAGGCGACAGTGCTACTGGTATTATATATTAAGGTACAATAATGTAAATGTTAGGCATAAATAAAAGATGTATTATGATATAAGGTGAACTTCATGCTATTTGCATCTTTATGCGTTAGAAACAAGGAACACACTGGACTTTAATAGAACAGGAAAATTGTCACATAGATAAATGATTATATGTGGTTATCTACTGAAAGAAGAACATAAGTCACATAACAGATCAGTAAACGAGAAATTCAACTGAGGTTGGGATCGTCACATGTCAAATTATACCACCAGACCAAGTAGCGGCTATTTATGTTCAGGTTCGCTGATTCAAGGACAATTGGTGGAATAACTGTTTGAGAAGTTTCTTGTTTAATTCTTATTAAATGAATGACTGAAAAATGTTGTGAAAGATTCTTAAACTACTACTACATATTAAAATGTACTCATTAATACGCAACTTCTGGCATACCAGTGGAGTAAGCAGTTGGACTGAGGATGTCTGATTGGAGCAATTCCTTACAGAAACCTGCTTTTCACTTACTTTTCCATCCCTCGAACATTCACATTATTTTTCTTTCAAACTTTCCAACTTCTAGATTTCTCTGATATGTTCTTGTGAAATATCTCAGTATGTTCTCTTACTTGAAACCCCTCCTTAAAGATTTGTGTGATAAGAGACGGTATCTGATCTCTGAGAAGCCTGACAAGCCTGCTGTTTCTGCTGTGTGGGAGACCTGCAGTCTCCTGTGGCATTTCCATCTTGGGACAGAGTGAGAAATTTATTTTTACTGTTCAGAAACTGCATTCACCAACTTATTCACTTCAGACTTATAGGTCCCACACAGAGACAAGGATCTTTGCTTCAATGCTTCCATGTGCTCCTCATTTGTATTACAGTACGATATAAGATGTGCTGTGTTAATTGCATTTCACAAAACAGTAATTTCTATCGGTCTGACTTAATTTTTGTAGTTCAAGAAAAGGTTGATTCCTAAACTGTCTATAGAGAATACTGTTGAGACAACAATTTCCCCTCTCAGTTTATATGCTGCTAACTACGTCAATGTTGTGCCAATGATATGTAAATTATATATATTCTCCAAAAACCTTCATTCTCCTTGGAAACAGGAAGGTCTTTATTAATTTGGTTAAAGCCATAAAAGAGAGCATGAAAAAAGGCATAAAAAATGTTCAACACTTAAATATTCCCTCAACTCTAACTCTGAACTTATTTACACCCTGAAAATTGCAAAAGAAGATGCAAAAGTAGAGCATGGAGTAAATAATATAGCAAGCTTTAGGGTTTACAGACATAATTAGTTAATTTATTTAAAAATGAGAATATTTGTGTAAATATTTATATGTAAATATTTTTGTAAATGCCCCCCCCCAACCTCCAGTTTACAGTAGCACAAAATGTCAGAGGTCAAAAAGTCAAACAATAGAACTTTCCTGCAGCCTCTACATGGCCTTGGTTGCTCTGGGGCAGCAACATACACTTTTATTCTATTGTTCTTATACACTGCATACATCGTTTTAAGGTGTCCAGAACATTTTTTCCCTGGTAAACAGGAAGAGGAACAGTCAGGGCAGTACAGTGTGGCCAAAATACAAATTTGTTTTCCTTCTTTCAGTCAGTACCAACATGAATTGCATGGTTATTGAAAGTCAAATAATACTATTATAGAGGGGAGATGAGGCATGGAGGGCACTCACAAAAGAGAAATGCATTATGTGCGTCATTTAACAGTGACTAAAGCCAGCCTGAAGAAAAGAGATTATTGTAAGAGCAGAAAGTGAGAAAACACAGCATTATACATATTACTCCTCTGTATGCGTGTGTGTGTGTGTGTGTGTGTGTGTGTGTGTGTGTGTGTGTGTGTGTGTGTGTGTGTGTGTGTGTGTGTGTGAGAGAGAGAGAGAGTGAGAGGAACATTGCAGAACATATCAGAAACTCTTTCCTCTTGCCAAACTTACTGGAAATACACTATCAGTCAAAAGTTTGGACATACATGAATGTGCTTTACACCATCATCATCTCTACACCATCGTCTTTTGCAGAGGAAGCTTGGGTATGAAGTCAATACCCCTATTAGTATAAATTCACGTTATGGCAAGAAACACTCAGTTAAGAAAAGAAAAAAGACAGTCCATTATTACTATAAGACAATAAAGTTAGTCAATCTAAAAAAAATCTCAAGAAAATCAAGAATGAATGTATCCCCAAGAGCAGTCGTCAAAACCATCAAACACTACGATGAAACGGTCTCTCATGAGGACAGTCTCAGGATGGAAGGCCATGAGCTACTTCTGCTGCTGAGGATATGTTTATTAGAATGACCAGCCTCAGAAACCACTCATTTACAGCACTCCAGATTAGAGCCCACATAAACGCTTCTTGGAGTTCAGTTGCCAGACATATTTCAACATTCACTGTTCAGAGGGACTGCGTGAGTAAGGCCTTCATGGGCAAATTGTGGCGAAGAAACTATTACTTTAGAAGAACAAGCAGAAGAGACTTGCTTGGACCAAGAAACATAAGAAATGAACATGAGATCAGCGAAAAACTGTCCTTTGGTCTGATGAGCCCAAATGTGAGGATTTTTTTTTCTAACTGCCATGTCATTGTTAGACGTACAGAGAGTGAACAGATTTTAGTTTCTGAATGTTTGGTTCCCACTGCGAAGCATGGTGGAAGAGTTGTGGTGATGTGGGGGTGCTTTAGTAAAAACTGAGAGCCAACTTAACCAGCATGGCCATCACAGCATTTTGCGACATGTCATCCCATCTGGTTTGCACATAGTAGGACCATTATTTGTTTTCCAACAGGACGGTGATCCCAAACACACCTCTAGGTTATGTAAGAGCAATTTTTCCAAGAAGGGGAGTGATGAAGTGCTACATCAGATGACTTGTCCTCTACAAGCACCTGATCTAAAGCCAATTGGGATGGTATGGGGAGAGTTGGGCCAGAGAGTGAAGGAAAAACAGCCAACAAGTTCTCAACACCTCTGGGAACTCCTTCAAGATTGTTCGAAAACCATTTCACCTCATGAGGCTAACTTGGAGAATGCCAAGTGTGTACAACTCCGTTATCACAGCAAAAGGTGAATAGTTAGAAAAATCGAAAATATGAAATATATTCTGGATTATTTAAGATATTTTGAATACATAATTCCATATTAGTTCTGTCATAATTTCAACATCTTCAATAGTAATATACAATGTTGAAAACAATAAAAATAAAGAAAAAACATTGAATAAGGTGTGTCCAAACTTTTGACTGGTAGTGCATTTCCTATAACGATCCAAAGACAAAGCTGCTTAAGGTTCTGAATATAAATGTACTGTAGAGTTAGCTCTGACTGAGTAATCTGGTTAGATGAGAGGCATTCCATGAGTGGTGATAGTAGAGCACAACAGCTCTGAAGCATTTAATTATATTTATACAGGTGTACTAACAAACTGTCAGTCACGGTTAGTTCTGCCCAGTTGAGGAAGAATGTGTGTTAGTGGAGCAAAATAACTGGTTAAATAAACAAACAAATTGTAATCTGTTGATAATAAATGCCGTTTGTGGAACTGTTGTATAAAAGCAATTTCACACTTGAGGTTGAGTTGCGGTTCTGATGATATCCAGCATAACATCTCAAGTATAAACACAGAAATAATAAAGGCTTTCACTTTCTGTGATTGAAAAAGTGGCAGAATAAAGGTGCAGAAACATGCAATTGTTTAAAGTTGGATTCCTATGAATGCTACACATTTCTATTTGACAACTGGAACAATCAGCTACATAGGACTAATGTTGTGCAGTAAAATTAGCAGCAAATGACTATGAGGCACAGTGAATAAAACTTGACATGAAATCAGAAAGGGCTAAGAAAGAAATCACCTCAGCACGGCTGAATTAACCACAGCAGCCTCCACACCGTACCTGACCTCCCTGCCATCTCATCTACTAATGAAGCACATCTAACTTTTTAGACATAGCAGAACTAATTTAATCCAACTTCTGAGAGCGCTGCTCTATCAAATTAATTATTCATAAAGGACACGATATTATAACTCACATGTCAACCCTATGACTGTCCTTTTCAAATCTCCCTGTCTGTTTTCTCCTTCTTTTGTCTTCTGCCTTTTGTCCTCCTCCTACTCTGGCTTTTTCATCTATTACGGAATGTCACATATTGGCACGGGTGTAGCTGAACAAAATTATTTACTTGTGGTTCTTGAAGTTGCATGGTGGTAGCAGGAGAATCGAAATGATTGCTGGTTGGTGTTTGGAAAGCAACTACCTATCGATGGCTGTGGCAGGGGCACTACCAAAGCGTCGTAATAACATAACCTGGATACCTTTCAATCTTTCATGAATAATACATGGTATCTCACTGAGCCCACCTCTCCTTAATGTTGTTTAGATCAGTGAGCAAGAGGAGGGTGGTGAGGTGGGATGTTGACACAAAAAACACACACACCACACACACGTATACATACACACACAAAAAACACACACACCACACACACGTATACATACACACACACACGTATACATACACACACACACGTATACATACACACACGTATGCATACACACACACACACACACACACACGTATGCATACACACACACACACACACACACGTATGCATACACACACACACACACACGTATGCATACACACACACACACACACACGTATGCATACACACACACACTCTCTCTCTCTCTCTAGTCAGGGTGATGGAATGTGACCCCAGCATTAGTGACATACAGAAGAGCTGCAAATTTACCTGGAACCCCCATGGCCTGATGTTTCACCACTATATTAAATGAGACTCCGAGAGGAAGCCAGCCAAGCAATAAACATGCAGAGAGAGCACTGATCACTAACTCTGCCCTAACATAAACTAAACCAGCAAATGCTGTCAACTGATCCGGTTTAAGAATTTATTAACAGATGTCTTTAAAAAAAAAAAAAAAAAAAAAAAAAGGCTTCTGTTCAGTTTTATGTTTGTAGCGTTACTCATTCAGTTTTTAATTTAGGGCTGAATATGAATCATATCACATCACATCAAACAATCTATAGAGCCATATCCATAGGGCTATTGAACATTCCCATTAAAAACACAATTCATACGTTGTACATAGATCCTGTGCAGATACAGTTTAAAGAAATAACACAGCCCTACTGCAAATAACTGTTTCATATATCATACCAGTGTGTTCTGTATGAAAAGTTCTGTCCTGAGTTTCCTTCAGTGTTTAATAAAAGCCCACAGGACCAGTTTTGATAAGAGATTCGCTAATGTTAGTGTGATCCTTTACTGTTAACAGTGTGACGAATGTGGTTTGCAAGTTAGTTCATACCAGAGCACTTCTGAATTCTTCATTCTGATTAGTTGGTTAACTGATTTTCCACAAAAGCGTGGGTCAGACAATAATCTTAAAAGAAAATCAGACAGTTACATTAACACATTCCTAATATGTTACTATGAGAGAAGTGTGAAAAGAGTCTCTGGCGTCTTGTAACAGTCAGAGGGAAAGCTGTAACTTTGGATTTTCTGACAAGTAAAAGTCAGGATAGAGTGGATTGGGATTTCTTCATAAGAAGACAAGCTGTATTTTTTTCGTCTTCAAAAGATAAAGAAAAATACAGACTAGTGAGAGATTAGCTTTATATTGCAAGCCCAGATCCCACTTTCACAAGTTTCAGTGTGGACTGCTAAAAATTCACAAATCGTCATGAGCATTAGGTGGTTGTATGGTTTGATTTGGGCTTACCGGGGTGTATCAGCGTGAACTTAGTGATTTGCAGTCTGCCAACCTGGGCTGTGAATTATATTTGGTTAGTGGAGCGATAACATTCTATGACCTGTAGGTCTGCCACAGGTCCTCTGTATGGTTCCACAGACCTACCTGTGGTCATTTGTGGCCTTCCGCACTTAATCATAGGCAGCCAAAACAACCGGTATCGCTGAAAATGTACCTATAATTTTAGTTCTCTTTTAAATGTGATAAGCCAAACAGTGGGATTAAAGTCAATAAATATCATGAAAAAAAAGCAAAATATATATATATATATACACACACACACACACACACACACACACACACACACACACACACACACACACACACACACACACGCACACACACACACACACAGAAATTTAGATACATAAATCAGCCAAAAAAATTTACACACACTTCAGGAAAGGAAAAACATATATAAATATATTATAATATTATGATATAATTAATAATATAATATACATCATACTATTTTTCTTTTTCTGAAGTGTGTATAAATTTTTTGGCTGACTATATGTAGACCCTCGTATAGCTCAAAATGGACTATGTGTAAGTAATCATCATTATCTTTCACTGTGCCATACCAAATTGGAGTGCCACCATATTTCGCCTTAGCTCTGCCCTAGAATTTCACTGCTACACCGCATCTAATGATGTCAGGGCAAGTCAGAGCCATGACAAGTTACAATTCTGAAACAATTCAAAAATCTTGAAAGTGGGAACTGAGATTAATACCATGCACACACACACACACACACACACACACACACACACACACACACACACACACACGGACAAAATTGTTGGTACCCTTCGGTCAATGAAAGAAAAACTCACAATGGTCACATAAATAACTTTAATCTGACAAAAGTAATAATTAAAAAAAATTCTATGAATGTTAACCAATGAAAGTCAGACATTGCTTTTCAACCATGCTTCAACAGAATTATTTAAAAAAATAAACTCATGGAACAGGCCTGGACAAAAATGATGGTACCCTTAGAAAATACTGAAAATAATGTGACCAAAGGGACATGTTAATTCAAGGTGTGTCCACTAATTAGCATCACAGGTGTCTACAATCTTGTAATCAGTCAGTGGGCCTATATATAGGGCTCCAGGTAGTCACTGGAAACTGGAGCAGCTTGCTCATGAGGAGTGGGCCAAAATACCTGCAGAGAGGTGCAGAAGTCTCATTGACAGTTACAGGAATCGTTTGATTGCAATGATTGCCTCAAAAGGTTGTGCAACAAACTATTAAGTTAGGGGTACCATCATTTTTGTCCAGGCCTGTTCCATGAGTTTTTTTTTATAATTCCGTTGAAGCATGGTTGAAAAGCAATGTCTGACTTTCATTGGTTAACATTCATAGAATTCTTATTTATTATTAATTTTGTCAGTTATTTCTGTGACCATTGTGAGTTTTTCTTTCATTGACCGAAGGGTACCAACAAATTTGTCCACGTGTGTGTATATGTATGTACACACGTGGACAAAATTGTTGGTACCCTTCGTTGCACAACCTTTTGAGGCAATCACTGCAATCAAACGATTCCTGTAACTGTCAATGAGACTTCTGCACCTCTCTGCAGGTATTTTGGCCCACTCCTCATGAGCAAGCTGCTCCAGCTGTTTCTGGTTTGAAGGGTGCCTTTTCCAGACAGCATGTTTCAGCTCCTTCCAAAGATGCTCAATAGGATTGAAGTCAGGGCTCATAGAAGGCCACTTTAGAATAGTCCAATGTTTTCCTCTTAGCCATTCTTGGGTGTTTTAGCTGTGTGTTTTGGGTCATTGTCCTGTTGCAAGACCCATGACCTGCGACTGAGACCCAGCTTTCTGACACTGGCCAGCACATTTCTCTCTAGAATCCCTTGATAGTCTTGAGATTTCATTGTACCCTGCACAGATTCAAGACACCCTGTGCCAGATGCAGCAAAGCAGCCCCAGAACATAACAGAGCCTCCTCCATCTTTCACAGTAGGGACAGTGTTCTTTTCTTGATATGCTTCATTTTTCCGTCTGTGAACATAGAGCTGATTTGCCTTGGCAAAAAGTTTCATTTTTGTCTCATCTGTCCATAGGACATTCTCCCAGAAGCTTTGTGGCTTGTCAACATGTAGTTTGGCATATTCCAGTCTGGCTTTTTTATGATTTGTTTTCAACAATGGTGTCCTCCTTGGTCGTCTCCCATGTAGTCCACTTTGGCTCAAACAACGACGGATGGTGCGATCTGACACTGATGTTCCTTGAGCATGAAGTTCACCTTGGATCTCTTTAGAAGTCTTTCTGGGCTCTTTTGCTACCATTCGGATTATCCGTCTCTTTGATTTGTCATCAATTTTCCTCTTGCAGCCACATCCAGGGATTTTGGCTACAGTCCCATGGATCTTAAATTTCTGAATAATATGTGCAACTGTAGTCGCAGGAACATCTAGCTGCTTGGAAATGGTCTTATAGCCTTTACCTTTAACATGCTTGTCTATAATTTTCTTTCGAATCTCCTGAGACAACTCTTTCCTTTGCTTCCTCTGGTCCATGTTGAGTGTGGTACATACCATGTCACCAAACAACACAGTGACTACCTGGAGCCCTATATATAGGCCCACTGACTGATTACAAGATTGTAGACACCTGTGATGCTAATTAGTGGACACACCTTGAATTAACATGTCCCTTTGGTCACATTATTTTCAGTATTTTCTAAGGGTACCATCATTTTTGACCAGGCCTGTTCCATGAGTTCATTTTTTTTTATAATTCCGTTGAAGCATGGTTGAAAAGCAATGTCTGATTTTCATTGGTTAACATTCATAGAATTTTTTTAAATTATTACTTTTGTCAGATTTAAAGTTATTTATGTGACCATTGTGAGTTTTTCTTTCATTGACCGAAGAGTACCAACAATTTTGTCCACGTGTGTGTGGGTATATATATATATATATACACACACACATACATACACACACACATACATACACACACACACAAAATGATGAATAGTCTGATATTTTATGGATGTCATATTACATTATTTATTAAATAAAACAGCAATGAACTTCCAGAAAACTACGATGCATGCAGGCAACCAACACGCACACACAGATCTGTGGGGGTGAACAGCTGTGTGACCGCTGAGGACAAAGACACTGCTGTTAGTGATACTGTGCTGTTTATGGACTGAGAGATGCCTCACAAACAGAGAGTAGTACCAGGAGCACAAGCTGCCCTAGAACACACACTCACAAAGAGTTGCCTGTCAGCAGCCTGAGCCAGCAACCAGCAGCTCACCACTACCACACACTGTTCTTTCTGCCAGTCATGGTTGGGAAAACATCTCGTGCTTACAAATAATATGAAAACAAACTATTAAAGGCAGAAGCGCCACAACATATATATTTCTTCCATCCACGAATACAGATGTGGTTTAAACCTGCAAATTGTGCACGCCTGCATGTCGAATAAGAAAATAAAATTCTCACAGGTGTTCATTATCACTGACAGTTACCTAAACAGATATAGAAAAACAATAAAGAGACCTCTTGCACCCGGGAGTGTGTCCTGATAAAGAAGTATCTTTAGATTAATAGTAGACAAAATAAATTTTCTGTCAAAGTAATGTCGTTATAAGCACAATCACAAATAATGAAAGATGTCTTTGGTCACTAGTTTAAAATTAAAAGTCTGAAATCTTTCACTGTGGCACTTACCGGATTTCAAGTCAGCAACTATGCAAATAAAAAAAGCTGAGAAAACAAATTTGGGAATTGCCAGAACAGTAGAAATTTTGACGCAACATCTTATAATATGATCGTTACTATTATACGTTATGCAAGGACAAATTGTACAAGTCAAAAATGTGAACACACATTTTTATTTATTTCTACATTGTAAAACATGCCAAATGTGCAACAATCTTCTTTGAACAGTTGATATTGTGATGTGTCCGCTACATTATAACAGCTCTAATCTAAGGTGCTGTAAATTGGTGATTTTTGAGGGTGGTAACTCTAAATGAACTTCTCTGCAGCAGAGGTAAGTTTTGATCTTGCTTTTATGGGAAGGTCTTCAAGAGAGCCAGATAAATTTGTAAATGCTCTTGACAAATCTGGTCTTTCAAGTGTAATATAACAACTCAATATTGCTGTTGTTACTTATTACACAATTCCATGCATTATTCCATAATTTTGAAATCTCCAGTATTGTTCTAAAATGTAGAAATTTAAACAAAAATTGTTTAATTAGATGGTGTCCAAACTTTTGACTATTTCTGTACTAGTAAATAAGTACATAAAACTAATTTTCAAATACAATGTCAGAATTATATTTATGGGCACTCACTTTCCTCCTTCAGATCAACCAACTATGAATGTATATACAGAAAGTAAAGAATTTTTTTTTAAAAGCTATACGAGAGGATTAGCAGCATTGATGAGTGAGTGTGTGCGTAGATATGATTATAATTGCAGCTGACGCATGACAGCCCCCTGCTCACTTGAATGCAGAGGCAGAGGCAGAAGAGCACTGTGAGGCTGGCACCATGTCTCGACCTGGCCTGACATGCTAACCTAACCCTAGAATCAGAGCTTGCCCTTCTCAGGAGATGACAGCCAGGCTAACAAAGGGACAGATATCCTACTTAAAAATTCTCCCACAGTCTCCTCGTGCAAGCACAATGTGAGGAAAGTTTACAGTAGTGGCACTTGTGCTTTAGTTAACTGGGGACTCAAAGACACAGGCAACAGTGAAAAAATAGACTGAAACAAAAAGCTTGGGAAAGAGGGGGGGGGGGGGGGGGGATTTTCCATTGGTGTTTAGAATTGGCACCGTCTGGAGATCTGACAGAAGCGAAATGGTGTTCTGCCTTTCATTCCTGGTAGGCTGGATGTCCATACAGGCATTACTAATTTGAAATAAATGATGTTCCATTCAGCAGGCTCCTTGCGATCCCATGGCATCAGCTACGATCCCTGTGTCTACGCTTAAGAGGAACACAGGCAGCAGCAAGCTGCAGGAGATTTCATGCATCGATATTTGTGCTACAAATTAAACTTCCCTAGACTGCATCTACTGAGCTGCATAATTAAAGGGGATGATGGTAGCCATGTCATTTTCCATGCTTGCATTAAGGGGGAAAAAGCCTGAAGTACAAGAACAACTCCAAGAGACGAGAGGAGGGGGAAAAAAAAAAAAAAAAAAAAAAACAGTTTTGGCTATTATACAAAACATCAAGGTTTTCCTTCCGTCTTCCTCTAAAGCATAAATTAGCAGATATTTAAGATTATGGACTTTTTTGCTTCTCCTAAGATATAAAAAATGGATTAAATGAAGCTGAAGTTGGGTTTAATGAGCCCAGTCGGGACATGTGGAGGGCTTTGAGGAGAAGTAGGCCCCAATGCCACTCCCACAGCTGCAGCAGCTTCTGGCACTTTTACCTCAGCAGGGCCTGGAGCCAAAGTCCAGTGAACACACTCCACCTGGAAACACATTATGCCCTGTTGGGCCAGATCTAAGCTAATGTTCCCTCCGCATGAGATCACATACTTCACAGCAATACCTCTACAAACCGAGGGCAGTACAATGTCATATGGTACAATAGTGTATTATCTGCTGTGCCCTCTCAAAGGAATCTCAGTCATGGGATGCCGTTTCAAACATGGTAGAATGTCCAGTTGCAAACTCTGAGAGATCAAAATAATTATTGCTGGTATTAAGTGAATTTGGGATGCCCACTTTATTTTTTTGTTAACGTACCTGGAACAACGTTTGTCAATGTTGACTAGGAACAGAAATGAGTGAAATTAGGGCACGGACCAGCAGATTCTCTTATATCTTTGGCTCTGAGCCCTGTAGAGTTCATGCAATCTCCACAGACTCAGTGTAGTGTAATACCATGCGTGTCACTGGTGTGCCTTTTGACTTGCTAATGTCGACAAATGTCCACAGGATGTGTAGGGAGTGGGGTATAGCCAGATGAGACATGAAAATGACCAGAGAGAGGTCTAGCACATTCCTCAGCTACTTCTCCTGTCAGCGATTAGTACCTGTCAGAGCCCACTGAGCTGTCATTTACAAATTGCCCAGATTAAAATACCAAGACAACATGGGCTACACTGAGCTCACTGGCCTCTGGAGCAGGAATGGAAAAAACTAAATAGAAGGATCTGCAGAGAAAAAAAAAAAATTCAAACAAAACCTCATCAGCATATCTTTGCCAGTACAATGTTTCCCCTAGAAAATCTTTCAGACACGGTGGCTAGAGGATGACAGACATTTGTGAACAGGCTAAAATATTTGGATATTAATTTCTCACATAACACAAGACTTTTGGTTGGTAATTTCCATGAGTGTACAGTGTAGGTGCAGATATGGAGCAGTTACTTCAGAAGCAATTTGTCCATTGCATGAATATGGTTGAAAATATGTCAATTTTTGTGTTCAATGATTTTCTCAACTGCATGGGAGGTTTTGCAACCGTACTTGTAAAATGTAAAAATGTTCTAATGACATGCACAAATAAAATAACAGTTTAAAATGACTTATATAAAATATAAACCAAGCAAAGTTAGAACAAAATATGTTTACTGCTTATAATTCATTTAGCAATTGGCTTTTATTTAGACATACTGACAGGCTGCACACAAGGGGCAACATTCAGTTCTGAAAAATGAAGCCAAATCAGAAGTGCCAAAATGTGCAGTTCCACAAATGTCTGCACATGGCTACACTTCTCTTGTACAAGAATGCATGTATTCAAATAAAACAAGGATTTCTGTACTTTTCTCTGACATCTAAAAAACATCTTACATATTCACAATATATGAATATATAAAAAAATATATAAAATATGAACGAGGACTGTCAGATAATTTTCCTATTCGATTGGTTCATACAGAGAGAAGAAACTTATATCAAACAAATATTGAACCTCAATCCAACCTTATTGTGGTGAGCCAAACACTGTAGTCAACATTAGCTTCAATATAGAAAAATATGCCTGGATGGGGAAATTCCACACTTTATTACCACACTTTATTAAACATGGACTATACATGCAAGTTCCCCACAAAACTACATTAATTAATTATAAATGTAGAATATAGCAATCATACCCTGCACTGCTAGTTACTGAGCAGGAGTAGCTTACCAAAGTGGCATCGTAGCACAATTCTTCTTCTGAACACACATTACTAAACTTCTATTCGTTATAGTATATTGAACAGTATTAATTTTAAATAAATAAATCAATAATTAACTAAATTGGACTGTCATGTAGGTATGGCAGCCCACTTGTATGGTAGAGGGGAAACACTGCAGTAATGTTCATGCTGTGCATTACTTAAACTAAACCGTTGTTAGTCAACTTTGCTATGCTGAAACATAAGCAACATACGAAAAAAAAAAATAATAATAATAATAAATAAACAATCACTGTCATTAAAATTGGATGATAGCACTCTTATTATATCATTGTATGAGGAATACTCTCAGATTTATTTCAGTGAGTTGAAATAAATCTGAGAGTGTTGCTTCAAATCATAAAATGTAATGGGCTAAATGGACATTAAAAGTCATTAAGATGCCCTCCTCTAAGTATTATGGAAATTTATTTGCCGTTCAATTACTGTGTCGGCATATTCAGAATTTTGATTCTAACTTACTACCATACATGTAACCAGTTCAAGTGAATTACTGTTACATTTCTGTATGAAAGTCTGTAAAAGACGAGAGAGAAAAATATAAGCATCTGCGAAGACTGAGAGTTCATAAAAGATACAATAAAACACACTGCAGTCATGTAGCTGAGGGTAAGAGGAATAAAAGACAACGCAAGGTGAAACTCTGAAATCAGGCCTCACTTTGACACAACACAGTACATGTCCATCAGTCCTGACAAGCACGAGCAGTGAAGGGATCAGCATATATTAAACCTAGTCTAATGAATCGGCGGACTGTGTATAGGTGTGACAAATCTTATGCCTGGTGAAATGCACAGTCCTGACACTGAAAAATGACCTGTTTGTTTAACATGTTCCAGAGTATGAGTATCAGCCTGTCACTCAACGCCGGCATGGACCAACAACAGGTAGATGCTGCAGTTCCGCACCATTACAAGCAGCAGCACACTCATCCTTTACACACTCAGGATGCTCCAAGCTTACTAGGTCATCTCAGAGAAGCATTAAGCTTTGGGAAAATCCAGAGAAATTATATGTGGCTTTAGGTTAAGAAATTAGTTTGCAGGATTATGATGGTGCGCTTAGAGATGAAGCATGTAATGTTTTTTTACAAAATACATATGTTAAGTCTAAGTTAATTTTTCATTTATTCAATTCTGGAAAATGGTCTCACACACACTTATTCACACCAGTTTGGTCTAGGTGTTATTTATAATTTACGTACTAGTATGTTTTGGGATATGGGAGGAAACCAGAGAACCCAGAAAAAAAAAAAACTTACAGGTGCACAATGGATCAGCAAAACTCCACACAGACAGTAACCTGAGATTAGGACCTAGTGCGGACTATGGAGCTTTGAGATAGCAATGCCGCATGCTTTACAACCATGCCCCCTTAGTTTTTCCTTGAAAGTTTGTAGGATTATATTTACTGCACTTAAGGTCACGACTCACCGTGCTGAAGCTTCCATGTTCAATGACTATCACTTTACCACGTCCTAAAAACATATACACCAGGGCTATAGTACCACACCAAAAATCTTAAATATTGGAAGACACCCATCATTACCCAGTACATCATTTGTGTGTTCAACCATTCGATGAAAAATGTGTACATTGTGTACACACACACACACACACACACACACACACACACACACACACACACACACGCAAACACGCATGTGCATGGCTGAAGCCCATGTGCTGAACAGGCGTGTGAGGTGGATGAATCTGACCCTCATGGCTGTTCTCCAGGGCATAAATAAACATGCGTGTGCTGGGCAACCCTCTAATCACAGGCCCTGAATCAAATTTATTCAGGCATTAATATTTTAGCACGTAGCCATGTGAGAGAGCATGAATGATTAATTTAGACATCACCTCTGTCACAACGTGTTACCCAGCTGGCCTCTGATCCACTTTTGAGAATACTAAACAAAGACTTTTTTTTTTTTCTTTTTGGTGGAGTTTTTTAGTTTTGGGCAGGAGTCATACTCAACGAATGAATCTTCATTAGTGCACGAAGTTAATATATTACATACTAATGCTTTATAAGAACAGCAATATGCTGAATGTATTGTTGCTAATGCACTAACAAAAACCCTCATACATGTTGAATTAACAAGTACCCATGTGTCCCGTTCTAGAATCTATGTTTTCCCTTCCAACCGTTCTCTCGATGTCATCCCTTCCTCATGCTTGTGCACTGTGGCCCCAGCATGGGGCTTGAGCTCCTGCATGGCCTCTGATTGGGCTTAGTGTTAGGTCCTGCTTGTCTAGTAAGCAGAGATCACAGATAACAGAGGAATACAATTATACCACTCCTGCCATCTCAAGAGCCTGAGGGTTTGGGCAACAGTGTGTGTGGAATAAGCCCCGCTTGTGTGTGTGCTCGTCTGTGATATACTACCTGTCGAGACAGAAACCGTCATGAGAGGGGGAGGAAAGTGTCAAGGTAGTGATGTGTTGGCATCTGCCCTGAGGTGCTTTTGGTATGGTTGTCATTTTGTTATTTGTTTTTGTTTGCTTCTCATGCCCCGTTATTCAAATAAATAAAAAAATAATTAGTTGTGTCATTCAGAGGCACGCTTGTTGCGAGGCATGCCTGTGACAAGTGTCAGTGAGTTTTCTTCTGTCTGTGCATTTGACCAGACTCTTCTCAGACAGGCTTCTCTGGAGACACCAGCCTTAGCTTAGCCATCATCATCATCAACATCAGCACAGAACCCTGTGCCTCCCATGGGCACGTCCCTTCAAGGAGACATCAGCAGGTTCAGCACTATGGTTCCAATATTTTGTGCTTAATATGCACCACTACATATGATGCAATGCGGTGACTGACATTAATTCAGGTTAAGGAAAAAAAAAAAGAATGCCTTGGGAGACAATAACCATTGACTCTCATATACTTAGACATACAGTACTACTACAGCAGGGAACCTATGAAATTGAACTGGGAAAGATTAAATGATGTCTGAAAGGGAATTTGCATAAACAGTGGAACCTAGTGGGTCAGAGCAGCAGCGAGGGCCATCGTAGTAAAAATGTGTGGGACTGGGAAGAAGGAGAGCAACTCGGCCTAAAAAGGAGCTGGATCAATATGTCATCCATCATTCTGAAACCGGATGATCCTCTGCCAGAGGTTAGCTGTGCTTTCTGACAAAGTAGAGGAAGTTGATGGAGACGAAAGATCATGAAGAATAAGAGGAGGAGTGAGAAAAATTAAATACGAATAAAAACACTTTTTAGCCTGTATGCAGTTTTACAGTAGTGGTAATAGATTTTGACACAGACCCGGCAGGCCAGAGTGAGAGGAGAGGCTCACAGCTGAGTCGATATCTGAGCAGTGCAGATGGGCTAAACCCCTGGCACTTGCACAGGCTGACCACTGATCATTAGAAAGTCAATGAGTCCTTCAGCGCTCCGAGCTAGATTTCTGAGGGACAGACAGAAGCACTATTCATGTAACAAACAGCTTAGGTACTAAGTACACAAATTACCAGTTTTTTTTTTTTTTTTAAATATATATATATACGAATATCAATTTATCTATTTCTACTTTATATGCACTATACGGAAAATAACTACTACACAAGGACATTTAAGAGCTGTTTATTGTTAAGATGGCAGAGATGACATATCTTTACTTAACTTAATCTCCTGACTTGTGGCGCGCATACAGAGATCTCAGAAGAAGAGTGCTGAGCTGACTGCAGGTCAGCTCAGACATGACCTTACACCTTCATCTCAGTTTATTAAACAGTTACCACCAACCTTGACAAGTGTTTACTTTAAGCTCCAGCAGCCGTGCTGTCAGGAACACCACAATGATCTGGAGCTCATAAGCACACCTCAAAACTACAAAGACAGTAATCAGGCAAGATTGCATGAAAGCTGATGGCGTGCCGAGGCAGATTTGGGAGATGCGCCCGCTGCCATGGATGAGGAGTTGTGATTCTGCGATGGCTCGGTTTCTAAGCCTCAGGGCCACCTTAGGTCTCTCCGTGCTCTCGGTGCTAATGGGCTGCATAGCACCGCTTAAATAATGAAGAGAGACATGGGGAGGGAGGGGCTGCTCACAAAGATCAGTGAGTGACGTTTATTACACCAACTGCTGTGAAGAGCTATGACTAAAACAGAGTCCATGTGGATCTCCTCTCATAAATCCATCTAGTTCGAAGCAGTGTGTTACAGTTTCAAGTATTACCTCTCCCTAAATCTGCCAGGATGTTTATAAAGCAAATTCACAAACATGGATTTTGTCCAGGCTGTGAGAAAAACAAGCTCAGTCTCAGATGCAACAGATAAGCAAAATATAAGTGCCTTGCTGTTTACCCAAAATTGTAAAAGAGGGACAAACGTCAGTGGCAAACGGGCCAGTAATACACAGCCTCTAAAAATAACCTGGGCATGTGACCAGTTCATCACAAGAGATAAAGGGAGCACAGGGTAAATTTTTTTATTTTGATATACATCACTACATGTCGTATGCACATGAGGACATAACCAACCCTTGGTACTGCAGCAGCTCTGTAATTGGGGCTAAACAAGGCTGGCTGGGGGTGGTAGAGGGGCCGATGCTGATTCTAACAGGGGAATTGAGAGTCACTGATGCACCAGTGATGTTTTGTCATTTCCTTTGAAGCGAGGGACCTAATGTAGACCTGCTTATTAACACATTTAAATGACTATGAACACAATTTTAAAAATTGCAGTTAAGTTGTTACAAGAAATAGAACCTCCATCAGTCTATGAAATGGTCTTTTATTCTCCTGCTTTAATGTGTGCGAGATCACATACTGACCTAACTTAAAGCACTACTTAAAGCACTACTTTACTATCTTGCTACACAATATTACTATGGTAGTCAGTGTAAATTAAATAGTAAAATAAATGTATACCTCATGAGATCAGAAAAGAAATTAACCAATCAATGATTTTCTTACAAAAATTAAATTATAAAAATAAATAAATAATTCCTGTGTCCTAGATGCAATGTTTCATCTCATTCTGCAGAATGTACAAAGGTAGAAGAAATTACAGTGAGGTATACAACGTTCCAAAACCAGAACAGCTTTAATGTACCTTGCCATCTGTACTAGTGTTCAAATGAATAAAAAAAATGATTAAATATTGTTTAATATTATTTTTTTTACCGGGTAAGATAAACATTGGCATAAATGTGCCCAAAACTAGCATGTTTATTATCAATGAAAAATATATATTTAGCTTGTTTCCTAACCAAACAAAAGAAGATGAATGACTATTAAAAACATTAAAAACATTGCCACTGTTTGACGTGTATATCAGCAGGAAATAAATGAGCAACTGACTATTTCCTACATGCATCTGTGAAATGTATCTTTATAAACATGAAGTACTACGAGAGGAAGTGAGTGAAGTGAACAGATGATCTGTAGCTGGCTAAATGGCATAAATCAAAGGGCAGTATGGCCCATGGTAAAGTAGGACAGGGCATGACCACAGGGAGAGGGAGGGAGAGGGAGGGAGAGGGAGGGAGAGGGAGACCGGGAGCGAGGAAGAGGGAGACTGATGTACAGGTGCGAGTTATGAGAACATGCCGTCTGCTCAGTGTGCTCCTCCCTGGATATACTGTGCACAGACACTCAGCAGCCCAAATGTTTTCTTTAAATTTTTTTTCCTTTCTTGCTCTGGTATAAGTTAACCCAGGGTTAACTCTGGTTCAGAGGTAGCTCTGATGTTACATTTACATTTATAGCTGATGGGAAAGACATGAGCACATCAAAGGATATTTGGAACTTAAACTATATTAAAATTAACTAATAAGGTGGGAGATTTCTTTTAGAAACACCTTAAAATAGCTAAAAGGCATCTCATTAAAACTTGTTAAACAAATTTATACTGAGATAATCATATACTGTATATACAGTACACACACACACACACTTTTTTCCTTCACAATGGTCAAGAATTAAGATTAAGTCAAGAGACACAAATCACAAACGGTCCTGATCTCTCACCAGTAATTGTGTGCCGACATTTATTCTTATTTCAAATATAATAACTATTTTTTTTTACAAATCATTATGCTCCAAGCCATATAAATAACTTTACCCTTCGATCAGCATAATAGAGACGGAGTTGTTCAAATGCAACCATGTGTGTCTCTAGGTATAAAAATGATAGACATTTCTTGAAAAAAAGAAAATGTTAACAATATTTAGAAATGCCTTAAAATGCAACTCACCTTGAATAAAAGCAATAAAAAAATGCATCCAGATTTAAAAAGGATAACTACAGGGTTTGAAGCTGCATATAGGTACATGTGACTATTACTGTTTCAACAAAATTATAATAATAAAAATAAGTGGTTATTTTACCTTGTGGTCAACCCTATTTACAAAATTTCTACTGATAAAACGCAAATTGAACTCTGTCTGTATTATGTCAAGCTGAAATTCATTCAAAAGGGTCTATTGTAAAAGAGGAGAATATACCAATCATTCAACAATGACAAGTAAAAAGAAAAAAAAAAAGAAAAAAGATTCCCTCTGAGCAAAAGACACACTTATATTCTTTAATAGACCATGTTTTCCTTGGTTTAGTTTTAAAGATCCTGAAATAGAATCAAGGCAGCCCAAGTACTTTAGACCACTTCTATGACTGAAAAGCTCTTTTGTAACAGGACTGCATTCAATCAAGCTCAACCTTGAACATTAGTTCTCAGGTCATATTGATTTTTTTTCTAAAGTGGACAGTTTATCTGAATGCAAAAAGAATACAAACATTCACACTCAATTATTAAAGTATCTATAAAACAAACAGTAAATAGTATAAACCGATAAACAGATAAAAACAGAAATACCTGCTGCATGAAACTCAATTTATGAGAGATTATTTATTTTGAAGGTAATTAAACTGATTTTTAAAAATACATAACCCTTGCTATGCCTTGAAATATCCTCAGCAGGAATACACCATAAAAGCACATCATTGCATACCCACAGAGAAGACACACAAGCCAGACTGTGATAAATAAATAAAATTCTAAGTTTCTAAGGCTATAAGCAAAGCTTATCTTTTCAGGAACTTTCAGCTCCAGGAGAATTGTCCAAAGAATTTAGCGCTGAGAATTGAGTGCATGAGACCTCCAGTGTCGATAGAGAGTACAGAGCCACATGAGCTTTGCTCTTTACGATGGCTCAAGGGCGCAGCCTATGTGTCATACTGCAGACTGCACCTCTATCATCTCAAGTCAAGAGGCACGTACACTTACATAGCAGTCAAACTATTTGAGTGTCCAAGGTTACAACAAAGGACACCAAACTTCTGAACAATTTCTGAACATGCAGATTGTCTACAGGCTGGAAGACGTGGGACTTCAAAAATGTATTTTTAAAATAGACCAGAGAGACTGTGCATGGAAATTTCACCATCATTTAAGTCAACTCGATTAATGAATCTCCAAAAAAAAGTTTACAAAACAAACATTAATGTCCATGTAATTATAAAATGTAGCCTGAATGGACAATGCTACTTGTGTTTGTTACATTTGTTAAAAACTACACTGGTTTCTGTCTGTAGTTCACTAGGTTTTCTAAGCACAGCGAGGCAGGCGGTAGACCAGGTCCTGCCACCCACTCCAGACAAAAGTGAAGCAGTCCCACTGACTGGCAGATGGAGCCCCCAGCTGACGACCCGGGCGGACCGTTTCATGTTCGACGGGCGTCCTGAGCCCGCGGCCGCCCCGGATCAGGACGCAGCCCACCAAAGAGGAAGCGACTTTGAGGGGCAACGCGACACACACGACTGCTGAGGGGACAGACGGACAGCACTAATGATGCCCTTTATTTCTCCCCAATGCAGCTCAAGGGTGGCCAAGCACGCACAGAACACCCACATACTGTCTTATATTTCTTTTAAAAAAATTGCATTAGTGCTTAAATGCCTGTAATATCGTGGTAATGACTAATTGCACATAATCATCGGATGTGAAGTTGTCAACTAAGCATGATACAGAGATCATTCATAGTTAAAAACTGAAAGACATGCTTAAAATAACTTGCAAAATCCTGCAAGTATTAAAAGAATAAACAAACAAAAAAAACCTGTCTGATGTTTGTACATAATTTTATATTTTATACTTTTTTCTTGTAATTTTTATAATTTTATATAATTTTAGAATTATACTATATAATAATTAAATTTTATATAAATATATATACACACACACACCACACACACATTATATATATATATATATATAAATTTTAAATTGCTTCAGTCTGTTTGTATCTATTTATAAAGATTAATTAAACATCAGGAATTAGAATGGACATGATTACAGTAAGAACTAAGAATAGAGTTACATATTCCTATATAATGTATTCAAAGTGTCTGAGCCATATTTGAGTTGCCAGTTTTTCACACGTCCTTAAAATTACATTTTCGTAAAACTGCTGGAAATAGAAATGGGAGGTGATTATGCTTTAAACTTAAAAAAAAAAAAATTTTAATTATTTGATGAGCCTCAGCCATGTAAGTCCCGTAGAATCCTTTGTCTGTTAGCTGTGCTGTCATCAGCATATCACTGCCATCACACAATTAAAGTTTGTGATCTTTTTCCTCACAGTGACGAGACAGTGGCACTTTCCACAAGCCCTCACCTCTACTTCTCGTCACTGGATTTAGCACATACCAATGCTTCAGACGTTCCACGAATGAGAAGAAACAACCCAAGGGGGTCCAAACAACTCAGTTCTGTCTGCAGCTTCTTTCAGAAACTCAATGTAAGGCAAAGCATCTCAGACAACCTCTCTCATGCTTGCTTTGTATCAACGAGAGGTCGTGAAAACACTACAGGGTGGGAGACTGGCAGCGGCTATGTGTGTGCATGTGCGCAAATCTAAACAGATTTTACGTTGCACAGTTATATTTATGTCAAGTTATATTTAGCTACATTTATGTCAAGTATATATTTTTTGTAAAGTTAATTACATGCTTATGATATTCTCTGCTATAAACTGAGTGTTTTTTTATATAATTAATACAGGTTTTAAGAGTTTAGCTACTATAAATAGATATTTGCACATAATACCATATATTTATTTGTTTTCCCAATACTATATAAGGTTCGGGGTCAAAACAAAATATATAAATAAACTAAAATTTGTGTGTCCTATAAGTCCAGTGTCAGCAAAGCCAAAAAGATAAAACTAGAGATTTTATTTACAAGCACAAAATATCCACCATTTATCTTAGCATACACATCGCTATCACTAGGATTGTTAGAAATCTTCTTTTTTTGCTCAGATATATCACAGGTTTCAAAAAGTAAAAGAATAGGATTATTTGATGCTAGACAGTATACCATGATAAAAAAAAAAAAGTGTGGCCGAATATATTTTTTGTAATATACACAATCACATGTATGAATTCTTCTTTGTCTTTTTATAGCAAGAGGAAGTCAAATGGTAAAAACTTGTCAACACCTGCACTCGTTATCACAAATCGCAGAGGTACACAGTCAGACATAATAACACACACCCAGGCTACTCAAGTGTGTTGGTTCAGCTCTTGCGTTAAGAGGATGTGTACTGGCTTGCCATTGTGCAACTTTCTTGCCTTTTGTCTGGGCAGGCTGAAACCACAGAATGCACCTTAGCTACCACAGTTCAAGCGTAAACAGATTTGTATGTCTCAATATAACACTGTTGCCAGTGGACCCCAAATCCTTGGACCAGCCGTGTCCTTCTGCGTGAAAGATAATGGCGATTTATTGCAATGCAAGGCTCTTTCTTTCAGCCCCCCCCCCCCCACCCACAATTCTCCTTCGTCCTCCTCCCTTTCCTCACTCAAACCGATTAAAATTAAGCCGTAAACATGTGAGGGCAGAATTAGCACATTTAGCGAGTCTCCTCTCCCACATCCCATTTTCGCTCCGGAGTGGCTGATCCCCGCAGCCGAACGCGGGTGCAATTTTAATGACGAGGCCCGTTTTTGAAGTCCAGATGAAAAACGCGTCGCCTGCCGTTTGTGGCGGCGCTAGATACGGCAAGGCCGGGTCCACAGTGATAGAGGGGGGGACGCCATGGACTCGGACTCTGAGCTCTTCGATAGGATCGGTGTCATTTTCCTCTCCATGATAAGACGCCTCGCTGACAAGGCCCGATTAGGAGAGAAGAAAATCATTATTGCATTGCCTTTTATCCGCCAGGGGGTTTGGCGATAAACAGCTCGCCCGTGGGTAGATTTACAGAGTAAAAAAAAAATTATATCGTTATAACGTTATATCATTCTCTCTCACACAAACATAAGCAAGTGCACACCAACATATACCTTGTTACATGCCACTATCAGAATGTGTGGAGGGAAAAAAAATAATAATAATGCGTGAGAGTATATAAACACTGCTAATGTAAACAGGTAACATCATCCATAACTTCACCATGAAAATGTATTCCACTTGAATTTCCTGTCTGCATAACTGAAATGCAGGCTTCAAAATATTCAGTTCTTGCAGCTTGGCTCCATTAAAGCAAACAATTATCAAATAACGTCCGATTCTTTTTGAAACACAACATTCAGTTTTAATCAAACTATAAAAAAGTTATTTTCCATTCTATACCTTAAGGAAATCTACTTCACCCAAATTATCCTCTTTAAAGACTGCTCTGTGTTGAATGATTTAATAAGTCTGTACTATAAAAGAAATTATTCTGAAAAGTGATCCTATTAGGGATGGATGACACTTTTCAATTAAATATTGAAAGCATTAAATAGTAAATAAAATGTAAATCAACAATCATCAAAATGAAATACTGTAAATACATTTAAATTGAATGAATGCATCTTTAGCTTCAAAAGACTTTGCCCTATATTTGTTACTTTTATTTTTAAAAGAACAACAAACAAACAAATGAACCAAACCAAAATACACACATAGCCTTAAACACATTGTAGTGCATTTTTTTGTCTGTCTACACAGGACAGGCTCTGCTGTCTCACAGAACTATTACAAATGTAAATGTACGAGAGAGAGAGAGAGAGAGAGAGAGAGAGAGAGAGAGCACCTATGGACTGACACAGCAAGTCTCAAAGCCATGCTTGGCTTCAAAAGTGAGCAGCATTTTTTTTTAATGTTTATAAAATATAAAAAAAATTTTCATTCCATCACTTATTTCTTTATTTATTCCCATCCTGACACACTTGGCTTTTGCATGAAGCCCTCATTGATGACGCCGTTCCCCACCCCCATGCTCGTTCTTTTAATACTGGTAAAAAAAAAAAATAATAATCAAACCGCTCTAAAACAAATTGATGTACTCTTTAATATAGTCGTCACATCATCACAGGGTCCTCACGTCTGCCTTGGTGACAACTGCAGGGCTGCTTAGCTTAGCCGCCATGGCTGATGCTTTGTTGGTCGCTTCAATGATTTATCACAAAAGAAAGAGAGCGCGTACACGAGAGAGAGGGGCTCTCGATTGAGTCACTGGCACGTTTGATTGACAAGGCCTAATCAGCTTATCTGGGTGCTAATAAAGCTGATGACCTGTGGAGCTGCTCTCTACCTGGCTCTGCATGAACTTTGGGCCCCAGCAAGGGCCCCAGGGGCAGCGGCCCGATTCCTCTCTGCTTATCTAAACGCTGTTGAAATCAATCCCTAATGAGCTGGCTTTATTTTGCCCCATCGATCTGGAGCAGAAACTGCTGTGGTGTGCTCAAAGGCCAGTGCAGCTTTAACAGTCACTTCATCCCTTCTGTTTACCACAGCCATCAGTGAGTGTGCCCGTCAACACCACTAATTCTCAATAATGCACCTTAACATGCTTTTTACTCTCAAGTCAAGCGAAGCACTGCCTTGTCAAAATGTGAATACGTTAAAGTGTGAGCTCGTTGCAAAGGAATGCATTTGTGTATGGCCCAGTGAGAATGTGATGCAACTATTACAACTATTACAGTCAATTCAGCTGTTCTTGTCAACTACAGAACTCCTTGTCTGTGTCCTTGCCTTTGAGAGGAGATTGTTTGGTGCTCTTAGGCTCTGGGACATCCCTCATTTAAATACGCTTAAATTGGCTATTTCGTTTCTTCCTCCATGGCTTCAGGCTTACCCGCCTTGTGTTGCATCTGCTCTAAAGAAGCTCCCTCTCCTAATGACATCCCATACTTTATTTATGAAACAAACAGTGTTTCTAAATAGCTCTGCATGTCCGGAGTGCACTTTTAATATTTCTCAAAAGGCCTGGAGTGCTCCTGACACACAATAGTGGGACTCAGCACACCAAACTCTAACAACACTGGCACTCAGAGCTCTTAGAATTCTTTTCTCCTAATCCCGTTACTAATCATCATATACTGTATCTTTTTAACATAAACATCTATTGCATTTTTTACCTTTTGTTTAACATTTGGCTAGTAAAACTATTAGAAGATAGCTGATGCAGAAATACCTGGCTATTGATAATATTCTAGATTAAATATGCACAAATTAATTAATTGTAGCTGTGCATTAGTCAACTGAAGGTCAATGCCACTCCAGCACAAAGAGCCAGCTGCTCCTGAACCACACACATCTTTATGCTTTGCATTCAAGTCTTACACACAGTCTCTCCTCCTTGGTCAAAGTTTGTTTTTTCTAGTATGTTCGGGAAGCGACAGGTGTGTTTGCGAATGTGTCAAAGGGCTTGAGCTTCAGGCTAAGGAGGTCGAGGATTAGCCACGTTGGGCAACCGTGGCTCTAGCATGGTCCAGTTAGCACAGAGTAGAGTTGAGCAAACACACAGCGCTCAGCATTCACAGCTCACACAGAGAGGCAGAAGGAAAAGATGCCTGTCTCTTTGGGTCTCAAGGACACAGGAGTGGTCCTTTAAGAACAAACACACTCCACACAGGAGGTCTGATGCTGCTGTTAAAGCCGATGGACATGGCTTTGGTATGGACCAGGGGCTGTAGAGAATCAAAAGCTCAAGTAAAAGTAATAAAATAACTCTGGATAAAAAAATAGCAAATCCTTGTTGCGAAGTAAATCTGCTCGAACTTTATGCAAGTCAGGAGAAAGAGAAAAAGAAAGGAAACAAACAAACAAAAAAAAAGCATGAGTTTGAGATGATATGAAACAAATGAAACTAAATTTTTAAGCAGCGGATGCAGATTGTATATATGAATTTGTAAGTTCTGCTCGCATGACATCAAAAGCCAGTGGTCTGTGCAACCCTTTCTCGACTTGAATTATTAACACTGTCGATGTCGCACATAAGCCACTCTGCCATTATAGTGTAAATTAACAAACTTTTCAAAACTACAGCGGAAGCCAAAGAAAGCCAGTTGCTTCTTGAAGAAGGAGCTTTGATACGTCTCTGAGGAATACACTCTGCCGCAATAACAGTGGCAGCATCAGGGGAAAAAAAATATGCCTACAGATTTAATCTATTTCAGATCTAAATTAGCTCATTTTCTTATATTTAAAGATGAAACCTGAGTGTAAGACAGGAATATGATTCAGATGGTGGTTTATTTAGAAATGGGTTTATTAAAAGACCCCCATCTTTGTTTTTGAAACCAAAATTCTTAAGGAAAGCTGACATTGTTTATTTCGGTAAACCCCTCCCAACCCATATTTTTGAGCCATAATAAAAATTTGAGGATGGGTGTATGGAAGATAAGGCTGTGTATTTTGTGTTCGTCTAATGCTGCGCTGAAGCTCTGTGCTACCTCGTCTATACACCTCGCTCTCCCTGCCTGCCTTTGATGTGCTCCACAAAATGTCACCAGTCGTCAAGGCCTTTTTTTTTCCCCCTCGCTAACCCGCATACAAGCGAGACAATTTGCTGTCGCTCATCCCCCTACCCACAATGCTTACCGGTTTCCACCGCTATCTGGTAGCCAGCCTCCAGTCTCCGAGATGACCTTTCCAGCCTCTCTGTGTTGTCCAACAGATGTGCTCTCTGAAACAAACCAAGCAAAATAAAGAAAACACAATGAAAGAAGAGGTGACAATGCTAGGACACCATGGAGAGAAACATTGACATGTGTCAATTCTTTATATATAAATCAAACATTTGATCGAATGTCACGTTTTCTGCAATTAAATGTTTCTGATTAAATGTCTTTTCTCCTTTTTTAATTGAGGTTTTTCTCAACTCAGAGGTTTGTTCTGTAGATCTTCATCGTTACAGGATCTCATTACCTCACATTCAGCAACAGGGCAAAGTTTAGCATGGGAGGAAATACTAATTGAGCTATAATAAATTAGCACTCACGGCTTCAGATTAGCCAATATCAGTATGTTGGACGGATTCAGGGTGCCATAGTAAACCTCATTACGCACAAACATATTTCTCCTAATTCTGCCACTTGTGCCTTAAAATGGTGCAGTCTGTAAAAGCTCTAATGAGGAAACCCTTAATACAGATTTGGGCATTAAGGTCAGAAAGCCAAAAGGACATGTAAGCCCACTTTAAAAAGCAGAATTTCAGGTACAATGTCCTGTATCTTTGCCGTATTGACAGATAGGAATTATCTCCATATAATGCAAAAAGTCTGCTCTCCAGAGAGAAACAATGGACAGAGCGTACAACGCCAAAATGTCATCATCAATTACTCCTGTTTACACCATCAGAAAAGAAAAAAAAATTAAAAGTCTGTTATACGTTATAGGTCTGCTGTTCTAGTTAAGCTGTCAAAATATGTACCAGCTAAGCATGCCTTTAAAAAATTAAAAAATAAAAATAGAAAATAAAAAAGAAGAAAAGATGAAATCCGACTTTTTAAAGTTTGACAATCACATAGAAGAGAGGGCTGGGGGGTGGGGGGGGGGGGAGTCACTCTGAACTTTTCTTCTCCTCCCTTCAGTTGACAGATGTCATTTAAAATTGCAGAAATACTTGTACTAGTTTCTGGGGTGTGAGCGCGGGAGAAAGAGATAGTGAGAAGATGGGAGGGTGAGAGTGAGAGAATGAGCGAGAGAGAGAGAGAGAGAGAGAGAGAGAGAGAGAGAGAGAGGGAGAAAAAAAAGGAGAAAGATGGGGGTGGTGTACGCAAAGGGAAAAGGGAGTCGGCTGTGCCTAATGAGCCCCTCTGGATCAGCGGAGATGGAGGGGACGTATTGACATGCAATGCTTAAGCTAATACACCTAGACCATGGATGTGTGCCTGTGTGCCTGGGAGCACGAGGCAGCCAGGGATACTGACAGAGCAGCTCGCTTCAAAGAGCTCAAGTGATTAGTATGTTATCATTACCATTCGAAACGTGATTTCCCTATTCCCTCTCGGCAAAGGTGACATGTCTCGGGGAGACGGCCAGCAGACTTGCGCAGTGAAAAGCCACTTCAAAGCCTTTCCTTGAATTTTTCTCCCTTTTTGCGCTCGTTTCCCCTCTCCCTCTCTGCGTCTGCTATGGGAGGGGGGGGGAAGGGGGGGGCTGAGATGGTGGCTTCCATAGTGGGAGGGGATCGTTAGAATTATGCACTCGCGCTCGAATCATACAGAAGCAGCGCTGAGGGTGAAGGTGGCCACACAGATGCTGTGACGACACTACACTGTTCTGCAGCTAGTTTTTCTCAGAAGTCAAAAAAGGAGGGCTGAAAAAAAAAATCCCAAAGTCTACCTGGGAAAAAAGAGGAGGGACTAGGGTCTTACTGTTGTCTTTGCTACGTTAACTGTAGACATGGGCAATGTCATAAGCCATAACGCGGGAAGCTGCCAAATCCTGACTCTAAGCTATTTGGAGATTCACGCAGGAATCCAGGTAGGCCTGCATACATATGAAAAATCATACATAGTAATTACACAAATACGGTACAAATATGTATCAGTCACTTATATACCCAGACCAGTCCGACCTGAATAAAATATTTTATTTGTGTTTACTTGTGTTGAGCTTTGAGAGCAACAGGCTGGCATCAAAACCGATCCAGAGTTCAACAACAGAAACTGCCTTAAAAGATGCATGTTAAATACTGGTGTTTATATGAGCATGTTCCTGTGTGTCCCTTTCCATTTCTGCTTATACATTTATTCCTTTTTATCTAGTACCTACTCCCACCCTCCCAATCCCCCCCCCCCCCAAATAAAAAATCTTAGAAGCCTTAAGTTTTTTGTTTTGTATCTCTGTTTCAAGAAGAATTCACTTCTACGTTATTAACAGGAAGCAAGGAACGATGTAGCCGCTTGCTCAAAAGAATTCTCCTCCTTTTTTCCTCCAATATCAAACACAAGCACTTACTACCGCAATTTTCAAAAGTTCAGATTCCTTATTATTCCATTAAGCGGCAAGAGTCAAAGTGAATAATGATGACAGCTGTGATTTGGGCTGACGATGTGATCTAGTCGGTTTGTTTGGGACTTGTAAGACGTGGAATTACAAGTGTCAAACAGCTGTGAGTATGGGTGCTAAATATTTAAACATGTTTTCCAGTGGAGGAAAAAGAGTTTTTTTTAAGCATGCTAAGTGTAGATAAGATATGCGGTCTTTGAGGAAAATTCAGGAAAACAGAAGGGAAAGGTGAAGTGCGCAGCGGAGGAAAATCAAACTTAATTTAACCCATTCTAACAGACAAAGTGTGTGAGAACAATGAAGGTGTCTTCTGACCCAAGGCTAATCCATACTCCCTGTTTGCTTGCTGATGTGGAAGAAAGACAACAAGCACAAAATCCTAGGAAATAAAAACACAAGTCAAGGATAGCAACATCTTGAGAATTGTGAGGAGCTCTAAATTATGGATTTGGGAGAATTGGGTGGCTTTTGCGTCAGTGGGATTACTCATCTCTGAAAAGCAAAAAAAAAAAAAAAAAAAAAAGAAATCTAAACAATACTACAAAAGATACAACCAAAAACAGACAGGCACACAAACACAGCTTGGTCACAACCACACATAAACAAAGGCTGACTTGCTCACGCACTCTCTCATGCACATGTACACCCACGCAAGAATGAAACAATAAATTATCTAAACAAATCACTCAAATTCAAATAAATTCTCAAATCAATCAAATTAATCTTTGCAAGTTTAGAATAAACCAGCTCACTTTTTCAGGATTTCTTGTTATAATTCAGTTATAATTCAAAGCTAACTACACACAAGCTGAAAAAAGGGCCGCTGTTATAAAAATCTGAGGATCTTTTAATTGAATCTTATACATGGGTTTTCAAATTTCGTCTAGACTGTTTAGATCTGACATCTGAAACACACTTTAGTCCTGAAAACATTCAAACATTTTCTCCAAAGAATTGGCATATCAAAAAAATTGCATCATCAACACTATTATCTCTAAAGATAGGCAACTGCCAACTAAACGCTTTTACAAGGCTGCGAGAGAGAGGGACCAAACACAAAGCAGTCTGCAGTAATGTATGGACAGTGACGAGTTTTCTTTGTCAATGGAGATGTTCAGATATCGCTGTCGTTGTTATGCAGCTGCATGTGGCTATGATTAGGGGGAATCCCAAGTACGAAGAAAAAAAAATATTTAATGCGCTCGCAACTGCACACACAAGTTCATACAAGTTTGAATGACAATTTTCAAGCATAGTGTGCATCACCAAGTCCGACGTGTACAATGACAACAAAAGCTTTTCAAATCATCATCTAATGATGTATTGTGTTTCTAGCAGCTTGTGCAAGATCCAGCTACACTATATTTATCTATCTACATCTCCCTCTATATATATCTAGTTTTGTATATTTTTTTAAATACCAAATTAACAGCTATGATTTTTTGTCAAATTCTGCAAGAAAAAAAAACTAATAAATAACTTATTAAATTATAATTTAGTGCTACTATATAAAAGCCAGCATTAGAAGAATATGAAAGCTGATTGACATTTAAAAGTGTTCACAACCCCACCTTTCCTCAATCTCTTTAAAACCGTGTTGCTTTTCTTGCTTAAATGTTGGTACGTGTTTTGTCAGTTTGACTATTCATCACTTTTCAGACGCGTGACAAGATGATTCGGTTGAAATCCAATGAGCGATACACAGAATCATGTCTTGTTGACGTTCATTCAAAAGCAAATGGCAAAAATCAGATTAGAGCGTTCTTCAATCGCAATGAAAGAGGAAGACAAGTAGAAGATTCGGGGAAACAGATGAGTAAAATTGGAGGAGGGCTTACCTCTTCACGTAACTTTATCAACTGCCTCATGAAGGCACAGAAACAGATGGAAGGGAAAGAGGGAGTGAGAGAGAAAGGAGAAAGAAAAAGAGATAACAAATGAGACATGGCAGGAAGCAGATCAGTCATGCAGCTAGGTACAGAATTAACCTTGATTTATCTGGTTGCCTGTTAGAAATCACAGATGAGCACATTAAACCAAGCTAAACACAAGACTTGTGCCGACTTTTCTGGGGAAAAAAAGATCAAGTTCTTTCACTGTCACATCACACACAAAGAGTGGGAAAGGATTTGGCTACGCACAATGTCTAAACTATCATCATCAAAAAATAAAGGGGAAAAAAGAGTCACATCACCGCTAGATATAGCTAGAAAAAAAATCCTACAAAACAGTACAAAAAAAGTGATTACAGTACATCTCTTCTTAAACTACAACACTATGTGTTTTTATAATTGTTTATATATCAGATAATTGCAACTTTAATTCCAATTTGTAAACCACATCTGGCACACTTAATAAATCTATAAAATAAAAATAAAAATTAATAAGCTTATATAGCATGTTCTACTGGATAATTATATGTTTATTAGATTTGATCAGCACATTAAATCCATAACTTCCTGACATTAGTATAAATGAAGTACAGCAGGATAATTCATCACTGATGTTCAATGCTTACTTTATACACCACCATACACTCGGGTGAGTTTTGAGACACAGGGGCACTTCTGTCATCAGTAAACATTGTGTTTCAGTGTCAGCATTTTTTTTTTCTCCCCAAACACACCATGTCAGCAGTTCGCTAATCAAACCGGAGAGAATATATAAAATCAGAAATCTGATGAGCCACTTTCACCTAAATAATCTACATCAATGCATGTGACAGGTTGATCTGAAATGGAGAACGCTGCAACAAAAGCCAGCTTGGTTAATTTTCAGAAGACTAGATAAATTAACTACGGGCAGTTTTTTTGTTTTTTGTTTATCAGCTCTGCAAAAATATTTTTTCAAGTACTCACCATGTCCGCATAAATACTTTGATGCACCCTGGTATACAGGCTTCTCAAAAGTTGTTTAAAACCCTGCTGTGAGAATATTTGTAACATTTCCACTACAAAAATTGGGATTATAGTATTAAAAGCATTGGCTTTTGAACTGTTATATTTGAGTTTAATGTAACATTACATATAACCAGTTCATTCATATTAGATCTTGATGCTAGTATGTGGTATACTTTTGATGCCATTAAAAATATTTCTATACAATATAATTTTTCATATATTATTTTATAACAACTGCTCCACTTCAGTATAACCTTCTTGCCAGAGAACGAGCAGTGCTTATCATGAACACACAACACTTTCAGCAAAGGAGAGGACGGACAAGTTTCTTAATTTGTCAGACGTTGCAGGTGATTTTTTTTATCTCCATTTCTTGTGTGAGATTAAAGGTTAATAGATCTAAAGGGAGGCTCTGGGCCATTATTAAACCTCTTTCATCCCTATTTTTTTGGATGTTGGTCATTTAGAATTTTTCTATTTTTAAATCATTCACTATCATATCAGAAGAGACTGGAGCACTTGCATCATAAATTATAAACTTAATTCAAGACAAAAAATACATGCAAAATGAGAGGTGTATGGGATTGATGTGAAAATACGTTGGTGTGGCTACAGATGGTGACGATGTCGTATGTGTGTATGAGCTGAAGCGTTTCCTCGCACGTGGTGGCGACTGAAGACAAAGCAAAAGACTGAAGCTCTGAACAGTACAGAAAAGTATCTAAGATACTAATTTTGCAAACTGTGTGTGTGTGTGTATGTATTACAAATATTAGAAATCAGAAATATTACAAATATTGTGAATTAAATAATATGGAAATTTAATTTACTGGACATAGTTTTACAATGTATATTCTATTATTTTCTATATTTTACACATCAATCATTGACTTTACACCAACGGTCTTTAAACGTAATGCACAGCTGTAATCATCTAAATTTAAGAAGTCTAAATATACCAAAACACATTTGTGTCTTTTTCTGCTAGTGAAAAATAAACCATATTAAACAATACAAATGTGTTTTATTTTTAAGGTCTTCACTAAAAATGTAAACCGCACTTCAGACGCGCCTTTTTAAATCTATGCGAGCCGAACCTAGCCGTTGCTAGAACAACATCTCAATAAGGAGCAAACAAAACATGTTCAATCTTATTTGTGCTGCTTGGACGACTATGAGCCTTCATTGCGTGTGGGATTTTAAGCTAGGGCTCATTCTTTTAGATTTTGATTCTACATTCATAATGAAAGAAAAAAAAAAAAAAGCTTTTTTAGCATTACCTGACCCAACCATCCCAAATTTGTGAAGAAGAAAAAAAAAGAAGATGACGGAATGCCATAAAATGTTATAATTACGCTTCAAGGTTCCAGACCAGCATTTCCTGAGCCAGGGTTTAAAATTGCACTGTGGCAATTTTAATGCTATGACAATTGATGGATTTTGAAAACCATGATTTTTTTTCTCTTCAATACAAAATTCGATACAAGTGGCAATCAATTTTCTTTGTAGGCTGTAAAATCTGCTTTGTGCCAGCACAATCTCTTGCGAACAAGCCTTCTGAAAATCAAAACTATTCCATAGAGTGTTTGTGTGAATGGGTCTGCTTCCCCACAGGTGTGTGTGCGCGTGTGTGTGTGTGTGTGTGTGTGTGTGTGTGTGTGTGTGTGTGTGTGTGTGTGTGTGTGTGTGTGGTAAAGTCTGTTTTGGGTGGGAAGGATGGAGGAGGGTGCAATGGCAGACTATCACATTATTTTAAAAAAAAACTGCGATAGTGCCAATTCGGTCTCTGTCTGCATACAGATAACGAATAAATGCTGAACTCTATTAAACCATTTTTTAGCCATTATCGCAGGACCAACATGGCATTTTCAGAACTTATAACAGCTCTCTATTTACTTAGCCATAAATCCTTTCTATGTAACGAACAGATTTGTGAGCAATAATGCTCTGCTCAGCCAGAGCTATATGAAATAATCCTGACCTCTTTCAGATCATCAGGAATTAAATTGACCAACTTGCCCAAGCTCCCCCATCTCCTCCTTTCCACTCCATCATGCCTGTCTTGCGCAATTAAAAAACTTTGAAGTTCCGAGCACTCCACTCACAGCACGGCGGTCTTCTACTCTTAAAGTTTTAAAAATGGAAATGAAGTAAGTATGGTACCTGGGAAAAGGAGTGCAGGGAGTGAGACATGACCCCATATTTTCTGTTCGCTTTAAGTTTTTAATGTGCACTTAAAATTAAAATTCCTGATTATTACACCTGATAAGTGTGAAAACAGTCCACAAGGACAGAAGGATGGATACAATATAAAATTTTATAATGTAGATTATTATAGATATATTATAGATTATTACAGAATATAAATATAAATTACAAAAATATTGTTCTGAATAAGGGTGAACAAAAATATAATTACAATTATTTCAGTGATACAAGGTATTAGGTATATTTAAGTTTGCTAGCAATACAGAAGTGTTACATGAAACAATAAATGCTATTATATTTACAAAACTAAGAATAATTTAAAAACTTTTACCTATATATTTGTAAAAACACATTTTTATATAATAAATTACAAAAAAGATCCTTTAAAAATAAATTAAAAATTAATAAATTAAAAATTAATATTTGATATAGGTTACTTACTGTAATTATTATGTAACCAAACCAGATTGGAAAGTTTTTTTTTAATGCATTTTATATTTAAAGTATGAATTGGAAAAAATTGACATTGGCTGCTTCTAGTCATTTCCAAAAAAAATAAAAATAAAAGGAATTGACAAATTAGATTTTCAAAAATCTAATCTTAAAAGCACATTTTAGCGGAGATAATTTAATAGCATCTTAATATTGTATCATCATCATCATCATCATCATCACATTGCTGAGGCCTAGTCCTGGGGAAAACTGACCACATCATTTTTACCTGCACATTGGTTGTTAGTTATTTGAGAATTTTGGGAGTGTAAAGCAATTTTTGCAGCCAAGAAGCCTTTTAACTAGAAAATACATTCTCAGCAAATATTTATGAACATAATACTAATATTCAATGATTATTTCCATAGTTCTTTTTATATTTATACTTTTTTTTTGAGTTACTGATATTTTAATTAAACCCATCCACATAAGATTAGATAAAATAATTTTAATTGGACTTTGTAAATCTTGGTTAACAATTAAAATAATTGTGACTTGGTTTTTAAATGATGAGAAGAGTTTGTGCAAGACAAGGAAACCGGGAAAGAATATGTTTTTCCTTTATCAGTAATTTCATAAGAATTGTCACTGTCAGACTTGTCACTGAAAAAGACAGCTTTGGGGTTAGAACCACTCCTCAACTCCTGTATAAATGTCACACATGCTGATTTTGGGCCACTAGTTTGGAAGAAGTATGAATATCAATGATGGATCTAGGCTAAGCTTACATATGTTAGTAAGATGTACAGTGAACGGGTTGTTCTTGAAATGCTAATGAGCAGAAAAATAAATAAATAAATAAAACTGATTTTATTTAGCTGAAATTTGTTAATAATTTGCAACAATGTACAGCACATTTGCAATATGACTAAAAACATTTTTTCCTGAATGGGTTTTTGTGTGGATGTGCAACAGAATTAAAATGCAATAGAATTATTTGAAGTATAGATGATGTAGGCCAATTTTCCGGGGGTTATTGTTTTTGCAACAGGACTTAAAAGATAAGCAGCTTTTTGTTTTTGTTTTTTTTCCATCTCTAGCAGGAATATATTTGAATAAATAATTCAAAATTTAGAAGAAAAAAAAATTCATTACCAGATTTAGGTCACGTCATTTCTAATTGAGATGTGCACACACAGATACTGAGTCGGACAATCAACATAAAGCAAAAATCTCAACATAATTAGGAGTTTCTAACACATGACTTATTTTTCATTCATCAGTCTATCTCTTTATAATGTCTTACATTTCAGTTAATATATATTGTTTATTCTCTGCAAAAAACCGACATTACGTCAACTGGGCTGTTTCACTACAATATGTATTGTGTTCTTGACTTTGTGAGGTTCTCACCCCCACCACGTGTGCTTAAAAGACTGTGAAAGCTGCAGATTTTCTTTTCTTTTTTTCAGGAGGATAGAGGGAGGTCAGTTTAAGAAAAGATAAGCACCCAGACGGATGGAGAACAGCTGGGCGAAAGGGCCAATACGTCCCAATCTGGTGCTGCCCAGACCACGGTCAGAGCCCGGAGCCCATTCAAGGCTGGCCAGCTTTGCATTAAACAGTGTTGCTTCCACATGACTGGGTGCCAATAGCAGAGAGGCAGTGTATGTGAGAGAAGGGGACCCTAATGGCCCCAGAGCAGCCACCCACACCGGGAGCCCAACGCTCCTGATTAGCTCCCTACCTGACTCTCTGAGGAGCTCCCATCATCCCCCAGGAGCTCGTTCCGCACCTCATCACTGTAGGCAATACGTGACCTTTTCTGCAATGAGGGGAAAGAAAGAGAACAAGAGAAAGATGGAGAAAGGGAGAGAGGGAAAGAGAAAGAAAAACAAGTTTTAGTTCAGATGCAATAAAAAATAAATAAAAAAATCACATACATTTCTGAAGCACGAGAGCCCCCTAATGGATTAATACATGAAACAAATGTTTACATCTGACAATCTCTACATGGCATCTTGTTCTTGAGTATATTCATATAGGCATTTTGGTTTAAGTGAATCAAAGCCATGAAAATAACGCAAAAAGCCCCCTTTTAACTTAAATAAATAAAAAGTGAAGAATGGTGAACCATAGGCGGCGGCATATGCAGGGAGCGTATTAGAAAAGTGTGAGTTGTCAGAGGGAAATGTGTTCTGGGGGCTGTCACTGCTGTTCTCTGGCAGGCCCTGTGATAATGCACAGCCAAGCACCTAGACAGAGAATAATTCATCACCCAGGTTGATGCGATTGGCGTGCCATCAGATTCGGGCTCGCTCTCTCCTGGTCTTCTGCGCTACACACCGGAGAGAGAGAGAAATGCCATGTCCAAGAATGAAAAGAGAAAAGAAAACAGGCACACCCATATGCCCACGCACACACTTCAGAGTGTGCCACCTTGAATTCTGAAAAAGCACAAGCTGTGTATGGGGTGTTTACAAAACCACAAAACCTCTTCAAATACCCTCCAAACTAAACACACACAGTGGCAGTAAGAAATAAATAGTGTTTACTGAGCCCATCCCTCTGCCCTGTTCACTATGACTGCATGGCTGGACAAACTACAAATGCACAAGCAACAACAACAACAATAACAATAAGAAGAAGAAGAAGAAGAAGAAGAATTTATTTTTATAATTAATAATAATAATAATAATAAAAGTACAAAATAAACCCAAAAAAACATGGAGCCAAAGTAAGTTAAGGAATTAAATTTATAATGCAATATCAGGTTTGTTTGTTTGTTGTTCTTTCCAATTTTCTTAAGTAATAATACATTGGTCATTTTTTACTTTCCAGTGTTCACTTACTGTACTAAAACAAAGAATTATATCTGCATATTTTAATTATTTCAGTTTATTAATAAAAAAAATAACCACCTGCAGAATGCACTGTTTTACAACCAAGAATATAACCGATCTGAAAATACAAATAAATGCAAACTCAATCAGGGGGGGAAAAAGGCAGTGTGATATTTTTGTCTCTGCTGATCAGTAATTGTTAATGATCTAACCTCACAAAAGGCACCCTGACCCACTATAGGGAAAGAACAACACCCACGTGTTCCATTTGAGTTAAGTTTCATCTTAAAGAACAGCGGCATAACTTTGGGTAACGTCGGCTCACTGGTAATTGAATCTGGAAGCCTTGGAGAACATTTTATTTGAACACATACGCTGACATTTTCTGCAACACAACCACGCTATTTTGTTTCATTCTGTTGTTTCTAAACAGCAGTTTGTTGTAGCTCAGAGCAACGACTTCTTTGGCAACGTAACCTTTGAGTGGGGCGCTCACAAAAAGAATGGCAAATGTTGCTTTAAGTCATGGACGGGGAAAAGCATGCAATTGAAACAAATA
This sequence comes from Clarias fuscus, assembly GCA_030347435.1. Classification (NCBI taxonomy): domain Eukaryota; kingdom Metazoa; phylum Chordata; class Actinopteri; order Siluriformes; family Clariidae; genus Clarias; species Clarias fuscus. The sequence goes on from CM059220.1 coordinate 14,912,678, forward strand.
GGGATGTCTTTCCCAAACCATTTATACCATTTCAAAACTCCCCCTGCAGTCAAACAAGCCATGTGATGATTATTCCTCCTTCATCTACAGCACAAAAGATGGTCAATACTAACTGAAAATGCCTTAAACCTTGGAAATGCTTTGATTAGTCATACACTGGATTAGTGAGTTTGACATTAAACACCGGTGTAATACTTTTTTCCCTATTTGCACATCTTTTAATTCAGCAGTAATGATTAGTTAATGTTTCACCTCTTTCAGATGTGAGCACATTCTGCATTTAATAATAGATAGAAATACCCTAAAACACTTAAAGTTCAGCTAATGTAAAAGACTGTATAAAGCCAATAACAGGGTTAGCACTTTAAATCAGTTGATTTAAACTTCCTTATATCATTTACAGCATGGTGAAGCTGGAACCACTTATAACGGCACAAAAGCACAAACCCAAAGGAAGACCCTTTGTAATCGAAAAAAAAAAAAAAAAAGAGAGAGAGCACTTTCTCAGCTGTCTTATTGCTATGGAAAAAGAAAGGGAAAAATCTTTTAATCTGGTATGTTTCTTTTTGTCACTTTTTCCTCATCTCGGGTGAGAATTTGTTTCTCTTCCTGGAATGATGGTTTAAGATACAAAGTTCCCGCTTATTATTAGTGGTCTGTCTGATTTCTATAGCAGATGTATATAGTCAACAAAAGGGAAAGAAAATTGATAGCTCAATTGACATGAATAAAAACAAAACAACAACAAAAAAGAAAAAAATCGTATTGCATATTTAGCAATATTTACATTATGTCGCACAGTTTACCTCATAGAATGCTATCAAGAATGTAAAATCATATTTGTTAAAATAAAAATTCTCTTTCCTTAGCTTCTTTTTTTATTTTGACAATAAAAAGAATGCACTAGCAAGTTGTCGCTACAAAAATAAACAGTTCATTAGATTGGCTGTTAAAGGCGTGAAAACACCCACGGGCAGAGTTTAATGAGAGGCCCTGATGCGACTTTGCAAATGCATTTCTTCCACTTGTCTGCTCTTTATTTTCACCCCACGCACTCAGTTGGTGGCAAACCATGAAGAGTAATTAATGATATTTAATTTACAATTTACAAAGTGTGTCATATAGAGTATTTTTCACCTTCTCGCTTAAATTGCCATTTAACCTCTTTTTTTCCCATAATAATCTCCAACAAATACGTAAGAGTGCAGGTGTTTAAAAACAAAAAAAAAAACCCACTCCATGATCCTGAGAACAATATTTTGAAAAATCAGACTGAACAACACAACAGATAGACGAATATCATATACAAGATGTACCGTAATGTATAGCTCATGGTCACAGGCGAGTCAGTGGGAGCAGTGTGATGGAGGGATAAGTGGTTAAAGAAAGCAAAGACTTTTTCGAGCAGGCTGCAGTATCACAACAAAGTCTTAAATAATGCATCACATCCTAGCAGGGGGCTAACACTCTCCACAGGCCAAAAAAAAAAAAAAAAGCAGACACGCACATGCACGCACACACGCGCGCGGGTTTTCTGCAGCAAAGAATTACACAGAAATACGCTACAAAAAACACTTGTGTGTCTTTCATAAATAGAAAATGCTGAAGTTCAACACACATGCTTAAATATGTGAACACATACACACACATTATACATACATACATACATACATACATACATACATACATACATACACACACACACACACACACACACACACACACACACACACACACATACATAATTCAATAATTAATTATCAGAACTGCAAAAAAAATTTAATCTCTGTGGATTTAACCATGGCATGGTTGATAGTGGTTTGAGTTTTTAAGACACTGTTAATTTTCACACACAACATTCTTTAGAGTTTACAGAATGGTGCAAAAAACTAAAAACACTAAGAAACAGTTATGTGGTGGAAACACATTGCTGGTATGAGAGGGCAGACAGAAATGGCCAGATTAGAAAAATTAATAAATAAAGATTGCTTTTAGCCTTTTTTTAAATTATTATTTTGTTTATTTCAGGAATTTAATTAATTCCATCTTTAATCAGAGAGACATATGTATGCAAGAGAAATGACAAAATGTCTGAGTGTGGACATGATAATTGTGTTAGTCACTTAATAAAAAAAAATTGCAGGAGTAGTGAATGATGTGCCACAACGCAGCACGGAGCCTCTCATTAGCACACACACTGGGGGTTTGCAGCTTTAATGCACAAAGTGCTACGTTTCACAACCACAGCCATCTGGGGAAAAATCCTTTACTATGATCCAAAAGAACGCATGTGGTAAATAACAAATTAAAACACTATACTGACTGTAAATGTAGCAAATAATTTTTTTTTAAGACAAGCAACTTAAATCATGTGCATTTGCAAATGCCTAGGACTTACCATATACACACAGGGTCTATACGTACCACACACATACACACACACACATACATACATACACACACATACATACATACATACACACACACACATACATACACACACACACACATACATACACATAATACACACATACATACACATAATACACACACATACACATAATACACACACATACACATAATACACACACATACACATAATACACACACATACACATAATACACACACATACACATAATACACACACATACACATAATATACACACACACACACATAATACACACGCACACACATAATACACACGCACACACATAATACACACGCACACACATAATACACACGCACACACATAATACATACGCACACACATAATACATACGCACACATACACACACACATGAACTTCTCCTCTGCAGCAGAGGTAAGTCTGGGTCTTGCTTTTCTGGGATGGTCTTCATGAGCCAGTCTCATCATGGTGTTTGATGGGTTTTGCAAAGGCACTTTGCAAACAATACCACAATACACAGCAATACTGTTCTTGCAACAGCTTACCTGTTTGTCTTAAAATAACAACTGACTGTTGTTGTTGCTACTTAATTACCTAATGCCATATGTGTTATTTCAGTATTGTTCCATTATTCTTCTGGAATACAGAAAATAAGTCCAAACTTTTGTCTTATATACAGTATGTTTAGTTATTCTAATATATCTAAATGAACAAGTTCAAAAGTTGGAAAGGAAACAGTTTAATGAGTTTTAGTTATTGGATTTTTTAAAACTATTATTTAGTAGTAGCTGTATAAAGATTAGATTTTTCTGTCAAGTGGATTTTTTTTTAATTAAATGTAAAATGTAAATCAGCGAGTAGTCAATAAGCCAAACAAACATCATCAGTGGGTGACTGCAAATAAACTCCCAACAAAAGGATAACTCCAACCGTCTTTGATTGAGGAAGCAGAATATACTTTTTGAAGGCCGGGGAGTCACTGCGAACGGTTATTTCTTTAAGGCACAAGAGCCGATTAAACTCAATATTAAAATAGGGAAGCATTTCTAATGAAAAATCAAAGGCTGTTTTTCCCCCGTCTTCATGTTTCTCTCCGTACCGGTTTCTCTCGTGCACATTCTGGGCAGTCTGAGAAAGAGACTGGCGCGAGTGCTAGTAGAGTCGACCTTAACTCGTCAGTGCTGAAGAAATCAATAATGAAGAGCCGATGGGAAAGGAGCCTGGCAGAGCGGGCAGGGCCAGACCCACTCTCATCCCAGCATTCTCCTCTGGCGTACAGTGGGGATTAAAATGTGCCTCCCTGGGTCAGCACCAGAGAAAAGGTGAGATTAGAGGAAATGGAAGAGGGATTTCTGAAGCACAGGATACCTGGCGAGCAAGGAACCAATCGCCCATTAGCCTGTGGCTACCTACGTATGGTTCAGTGAACCTTCTAAGAAAACAGGGTGGGGGGGTGGGGGACTTTTTCCTCTATGCCTCCCCCATGCCTTTCTCAACATTTCTCTCTCCATCCTCTCTTTTGGAAACACACTTTTAACTCTTTGTTAGCTTTAGCATTGGCTTATCTGCTGACCTTACAGTGTTGTCTATTCTAAGAACTTGCAATGAGTATTGTCAGCAAGTCGCAAACCTATTCAGTTTCATTACTGTGTGAAAACGTGCATGTCCACACGTATTGATCCTCTATGTAACCATCTTAGAAACTGTCTTTCTACAGCATGGCCTTTGTCTGGGCTGAATGGTCGAGTTATTAGCATCAGAATAGTAAACAGGCATAGGAGCTTAGCTACATTGTTAATGCTATACATCTCTCTCTCTATATATATTTTTTTCATTATGCATGCAAAATTTAAATGAGATTTGCCTCACATAGAAGCGTTATACACATAACCCCACAAGAATTAACTTCATCCACTTTAAAATAAGACTTGTGAAGGTGAAGAACAAATATATGCAAATATAAGAGAGATGCACCCTAAGGGTGTTTTTTCCAGCCCATATGAGGAACTTAAGAAGGGACAGTACGCTTTCATCATTCACTTAAACTCTCATAGAAACTGCTTCCAAAATTTAACTTAGCTGCTTTTTCAATCAAATATAGGTACATGAACTGAACAGCTCATACATGCATTTTAATATAGAAAGGAATTAAAAGCTTTCAGCTTTACAAGAGAGGTCAGACGTTATTAGGTTAAGGCATATAATTGCAATGGAAAAAAGCCAAGACAAAAGTCTTACAAATTTTTTTACCATACTCTATAGCCAAAGATATTTTGACTGCACTGAAGAAGAACAAATGCACCACAGCAGAGAATCAAACTCCACATAAGGTCACCAGGATGTAAAACAGAAGAAGTCAACATTGATAAAGGAACTATCATATTAACTGGTTTCTCTGTCAATGTCAGGTAACCAACCTTTAGCTTGAAACAAATATTTTCATGTGTGCTTAAATTTGATGAAGACCACCTCAGCCTTTAAACCAGCAAACATCAAGTCAAAAATATTCCCAGAGACATTTTCATGTTTATACACAGTGCTCATTAGAGGCACTAGAGGAAAGTAAATGAACTTCAAGTGGGAAACCTTAAATGAATTCAAAGCGTTGCCTATTCTGTAAATAAAGAAAAAAACACTGAATGTCAAAATACTCTGCCAGTTGCTACATTTTCTGACTCTGACTTAGGTATGTGCTTTTTAAAATGGGAACCATAAATAACAAATGTCACCTAATTAATTTTAGAAATACTTCATGATGTGTTTCCATTTTTAAGACAGTTAGAAAAATAGTTACTTTAGGTCTTTATGCTAGTGGTAAGAAGAGGACAGAAGGGCAGACAGATCTGCTTTATCTCGTGCTCGAAATGATGAAGTGTCCTGTGTATCCTACAGATCAATAAGGATATACTGACATAATGAGGATAAGTGCTAAAGCAGTCAAACAATGTAGCTTAATCCATTACTCTAGATATACTCCATGTATATAAAGCTACACACATTTTATGAAGATATTTTATAGATCTCTAAATGATGCAACATGAATGCACAGAAAGTTTTGAGAGGTTGTTAGTTTACTGGATCAGTGATAGCATCGCATTTCTATTAAGTGCATCATCTCCTCATTTCCAGCCATGGAGGCCTGATTTTCCCCTCTGAGTGACACAGGACTTCACCTCATCAACCTCCCATCACTGCGATTACCACATGCGCCACAAAGTCAATTTCGCAAAGCCAAGAAAAAATACTTCTGCACATTTCCCTCCACTTCTTCCATCAGTGCTATAGATCCTCAGAGAACAAGGACAAAGACAATCTGTTACTTTAAAACTCTAAGCTTAATCATTTTCTACACTAAAACCGTTTTTACTGATCTGTTGCCTACTTAGCATATTGTATTCAGGATCATAAACCCTAGAAAAACATTTAAACTTATTCAGTCTAGATGTTTTACTCATCAATAAAAACCAGCAGCGACATACAAGAACAATTTCTAAAAGCAACTAAATTATCAAATTATTGTTGTTTTGAAGGGAAAAAAGGTCAATTTAATTAATACATAATGAATTGGCATTCTTGAATCTGTCAATATAGTTTATGCCTTTTTCGTTCACCCTTCCTTTTGTATTTTTTTTTTATATATTACTTATTTAAATATTACTTATTTATAAATCCAATTTTTCCAACTATATGCAATGTTTTGTCACATACTGTAGGGTAGTATGTAGCTATGTGTATAATTGCAACACATCACCAGCAATATCTGCATATTACACAGTGAAACACTAATCGCTCACGACCACTTATATAATATGCCATATCGATTGCACCTATGAGATATCTACAGATATCTATTATAAAATATGTGAATGTATTTCAGTACTGGTACACATCACTGTTAGTGGTGTTCATACTAAATAAAGAATATGTTATGTAAGGTTATTGATGCAACCATGTACATCAGTATGAAGATCATGTAATACAGTGTTAAAACTGGCATTGCTAAACCGAAGCTACAAAATACTATTTCTGTTTCAAAGTACTATTTATATTTAATTTATTTATTAATTTCAAAATGTAAACACTTAGAATCTACGATGCACATTTACTGTAAAGAATTAGTTAATGCTACCAGAGGTTAAATGTGTGCCAAGAGTAACGGTGTGCACAGGGCTTAGGAGATTATTCTGGTTTAATGGCCACCTTGCAAACACTCTCATGACCACCCCTTCATCCAAATGTCTGTGTTTCTGAAATATAATGAAGATGTAATCAAAACTAGAAGAAACTCTTCTGATCCAGAAATGCCTTTAAGCCTCAACAACTCAGGTGCAGGCTTAGTTTGTGAGATAGTCAATACAATGTCGCCATCTCCTGGACAGGGAAGGGAGAAAATTTTACCCCAAAGGGAGTCTGGAAAGAGGTTAGTCAGACCTGACTATATTTAATTTAACGATTTCCACGTCATCTTCGAGAACACTATGCTGTCACATCTTATAAAGGAAAATAAACTAAGCTTTATGAGTAAGTTGACAGGTGAAGTGAAAAGCTCTGATTTGTATAAAACCCTCCAAATATATTACCAAATGATATACAGTATAATTATTAACAATATTGGTCATAATTGTGATATCAGCTATGAGTATAGGATATTATGGCCCAATAAGATAATTCGGAGGTGATGAAACTCGGCTCCTTTGAAGGTTTGCAGTCTATTTACCCAACTGAATTCATTAAATTATGCCTTCCATTAAGGTCCTCTTCTGTCAGATCAAAGGCATGACTAAGAGGCATGTCGTTCTGGTCCTCAAACCCAATGACTTTTAGCATGACCAATCACAGACAA